>SMLS01063291.1:0-11309 GCA_004785975.1 Popillia japonica
AAAAAACCCACATCTTCCTCTATAACAATTCCTTTCGAACCCCACCATTATCACTCCCACAAACTAGCTTCCTTTGGATATTTCATTAATAGAGCCATAACGTATCCCATTAATCATTCTTCAAAAATTAATGAAATTAACTTTATCTGTGATTTAGCTAATTCAAATAATTTCAGCTCAAAAACCATTAAAATCTTGAGAAACTCTATCAAACTCAATCCTCTATATACTAAACCGAACCCTATTCCATTCGCCTATAAACTCATATACAATTACATTACTCAAAAATCTAAACACATTTTAAATAAATATAATATTCAACCTGCCTACAGAACAACCACACAAATTTTCAATATATTAAATAACAGTAAATTAAATTATTATGATATTTTGAATCAAAGTGGTGTTTACTCAATAACCTGTTCTACATGTAATGCCATCTATATTGGTCAAACAGGTAGATCCTTTAAAAAACGTATTCAGGAACACAAATTACAACCAAACTTAAATATTTTTAAACACATACAAGAAATGTATGAAATGTTTGAAATTAAACAACATAAAATTAATAATGATCTAGTCAATCACCAATTAGAGTTCCAAAACAAACCACTTTTTAGTTTTCTATTGACATTTACACACTCTGTACCCTTGTCTGCTATAATTATTTAAAATTAAATTAAAATTATTTTTTAAATTTCAATACTATACTATATTACCGGGTTCTTTTTTTATTGTTACACATATGCACCTCCCCTATGTATTACCATAAAAAGATGATTGTCAATCCATTAGCAGCATGGTAGGCAACCAGTTATACATCAAAAACAAAAATTCATTACATTAGATGTAATTCTTAAATCGTTACCATGGAATAAAGAAAACATTTCTTTATGTCAAATATTTCACAATTTTTATTCACGTATTTTACATACATTGCATTGAAAATTAATAATAATTTATTTAAACGATGAATAAATACAACAAAGATGAAAAAGTGGCAATGGTAATCTGGTACCAGAAAAATAATAGTTCTAGCAGTGCCCGTTTAATAGCCCGCGAAAAAGAAGCGGTTAGAATAGGTGCTATACTCAGTACACAATAAATAACCATAACCTTAAAATCAGATTGTAATATTCTTTGGCGCTTAAATTCAATAGTTTTCTAATACACGAATTGCATGTATGTATGTCAAAAAATGAATAGTTGCCAATGCATTGACAATTATTTTTTTAATGTTACACATAGAGGGTATGTGTAACAATAAAAAAAAGAACCCGGTATATTTATTAGTTTAAGGTATAAATAGTTGCCTATACATACAGGACCGCTAGTTATAGTTTCCTTAATTTTGATCAATCTCTATATTACCTACTAAACATTTGTAACTTTTTGCTTTTAAATATTTTAAATCGGTCAGTGTCGGTCAGTTTGCTGCGGTCTATTAACATAACTAGCCGTCATCGACGTGCTGAGTGTTTGTTATTCCCTTACCCCCCATCCTTCCTTTTGCTATAACTTACATTTCACATTTTCTTATAACTTAATTTCACAATTAATCCTCTCAATTTCATTTCATTTTCATCCGATTTCCTGTTCTACAATAATAATAAAAATACACAACTACGTCTTTAAGCCATTTCATAATTTTATTGTTTTCGATTCTTAACACATGACTGTTACTATAATTTCAACTATCATTACTCTGGCAAATGTGACCAAAACATGTATCTAGAGTAAATTAAATTTGTGTAAGGTATAGACGATCGTTTTATTCTACATATATTATGTTATTTTTGTTTGGTAGCTTTTCCAACTAGATTTTTCATCCAAGTACAAAGTGCAGCAACATAACTTTTCACTAATTTCAAAACATAATAAAACTTATCTCGTAAATTAGAAAGCTTTTTAATTATTTCATGGAAATGACGCTCACTATTGTCCTTAGACTGAATCCTAGCATTTGTCATAATCCTTACCAGCATATCAGCAGATATGTTTGACAATTTCTGTCCAGATGTCTTCAGGTCTAATCATAAACGCCTAGAAAAATCCACAAGTTGCCAAATCCAAAAAAGCTATTTATAGCCACTTCAAGGAAGTGCCCCATAAAGTGTTTTTCCAAACTACCTATTGATGCCCTTGGAGTATGAGATGTATCTACATCCTATTAGAATCAAACGTCCCCTAAAAGTTCAATACATCTAGTGGTGGAAAGAAAAATCTTTCAAGAAACTGGTCTGCATACATTCATTCAAAGAACTACAAACAAACAATTCCACCTGAGAAAATTGCACCCCACATTATGAATTTAAAGAAATGTCAAGACTTTTGAAGTCATTCTTGGGTGTTGGTGTTGATCCAGTAGTGCTAGCGTCCTCTGCTAGGTAAAAACTGGCTTCGTAAGTGGAAAAAAACTATTCCGGTCTCAGGAAAAGTTTCCAAGAAGTGCTTCAAATGCATTTCTTGCAGAAATCAGCTAACAATCGCCAGGATGGTAATGAAAATTTTCGCAAAATTCTGCTAAAGTTTTCTCCTCCAGCAATGTTTTTAAGTGATCTAATGGAGCCAGAAACTTTGATTCATAATTTTCTTATAATCGAGATTTGTCTTAATATTTAATTCCTTCTGCATAAAGATACAATTTTTCGTCTTCATAATTCATATTGGCAACACATTCAAAACTTCAAACAACAGTTTTGGAGAAGTCCAAAATGTAATAAAGTAGAAGATATGTTGCTTCTACACCAGAAGAATAAACCTTCTCAAATTCGGGCGATTGAAGAAGTGACTGGTTTCTTCATAGTATGGATTTATGTAATTTTGAAATCTGTTAACCTCTGGTATAATTATGTCAGCAAAAATAACCACCTTTAAACGCCAAATTATACAATGATCAAATTAAGTGATGGTCTAAAATTCTAAAGGAAAAAAATGTTATGAGACGTATAATACGAAAGAAACAATAGAATTAGAAACCAGATATTGGTGCAACATCGAATTATTTTTAGTGAGTAAAGCTCCAACTAGTTTCAACAGGAAAAGAATGCGTTAGGCTTTAGGATTTTGGTGAATTCTTCTACAGAAAAGAAAGCTCTTAATTACCAGAGATATATTTCTCTGTGATGGATTATTCTAGACATCTTTTGTCTTTAACAGCTGAATATGGTTTGGAATTTGCAGCAAGCAAATCTAATTTGGACTCTAATGTTGAACAAATTAGAAGACCCTTCTAAAGAACAGAGATTGTTGGAGATCCAGCTGCAGATTGGACCAGATTCAATTATAGGATATGCGCTCTTTGGTTAAAACTATCGAACAAAAAATTTAGCTCTTGTCTTCAACTAATATGGTTGTCAAAGTTGAAAAATAGATCATGAAATTAAAAACAAAATTAACTTTTTTTTAATAATTATATTCCATATACGTACAAAATATTAAACACTATTGTTTTTAGGCAAGTACATTCTTTATAAAACCTATAATTAATTAAGTTAATCCTAAAATTTTTGTTACTATCTATTGCAAAAACTTGTTCAATTTTGAGGGCTAAAATTTGCGAGTATTGAGCTTCCCTTTCAGGTCAATCTCTCACCACTAATGTTACGTCAAATTTCGCTTAAAATGAATATAAATAACTTAACACTTAAGTCTACAATAAACTACACTAAGCACTAAATTTGGAACTGGTACTAGCAAGACTTGCAAACGATTGGGGGAAAAGAAATCTATTATTTCTTACATATGTATCTCCTAAAGTATTGGTCGCACAATTTTAGACTTATGCTCGTTGGAAAGATGACATTTCGCACTAAAAATTGTTTTTTATTTGGTCCAATCGGTTGCGAGTTAGATGGTGTTAAAAAATGGAAGTCAACAAAAAGAAAATTCTGTACATTTTACAGGTTTTGCAAACCAGGCTGCTGAAATTCTGAATGGTGTGTATGCTACCTATACTGTAACAGCCAATTAACGTAGAATTTTGGTTCTGTCCATTCTATTTGCTCAAAGCTTGATGCTAAAAGAATCTCGATATTTGGGTGTCAGACTAATCAACACCTAAAAACATTATGGATCAAATTTTTATCTGCGGATCTTTGACCAAATGGGACCAAATCGACCCATTTCTCATACGGATAATGATTGAGGATGAGAAATGGGCCAAATGCGATAAAATTCTGCAAAAATGATGGTGATCAAAATACGTTGAAGCAAGAAGGTTCTGCTGTGCATTTGATGGGACTAGAAAGGAATAACTTATTAGGACTTGCTTCCATATGGGCAAGCATTAAATTCGAATCTCTCCCATCAAGAAGTGGACCATTTAAAGCTAAAGATTGTCCAGACACAGCCAGAATCGACCAATAGTAGAGGTTGGACAATGCCAAGGCACACACCATGCTATTTGTAAGAAATTGGGCAAATTTCGAAAATTAATTACGACTAGAGGCCTGGCCAAGTCCAATTGACCAAGATTTCTATGAGAGAGACATCCTGGCTTCAAAATGGTGCATATTTCACGTAAAAATAAATGGATTTTTATCCCCCCAATCTGATCTAAGCTTGGAACTAACATAGATTACACCTAAATAATAATATTCTTTCAAGTCTTTTATTAATATGTCAATACCAAGCAAAGATATGCCGTTACAATAGCGATAAAGCTAAGATATACACTAGATGCACCTCCTCTACCTTCTGGTTGGCCATCTAATCTGAACACCCTTCCGAAGATGCCGAACGCGAACAAATCTTGCGAATTCTCTATGTTTATCGAGTGGGTCATGGCGTTCACATCACCATGGGCGCAATAGACGAAATTCGTTAACGGTTCATGATTGATGCTGAGCGTTGATGGTTGGTAGAACGAATCTATATTATCCACGTTGGTAGTGATAGTGACGCGTCTGAAATTAACGTTAGTAGTCGCGTTGAATCTGCCGCAACTCAAGTTGTCTTCAGTGGTGCAACGCAGTAAGGCGCAAGTTCTAACACCTATCGTATTGACTGAGGTAACTGCGTCTTGGAAGCCTCTTCTACCGAAGAAAGCGACCATTCTGTAGATCGTACTAGCATTGGTTAGAGGGACATTGAACTCGATATTATAATCGCAGCAGAATTCAGTTTCTTCAGCGCAAATCCGTCCTGAAGTTGTGTTTACGCCGATTTCCAAATTTTGGAATGTGTACAAATTCAAATTTTCATGCATGACTTCAAGTACGGACGAGATTTCGGGCAACAACCCAATTCGAGGTGCAATCTGAAATCGAAGCAATTAGTATAAAATTCCACCATAGATTAACAAAAGGATTCACCTCTTGATTACTGTCACAAACGGCTTGTGGAGTTCGGGCTGTAATTCTGGGCACCTGAGCTGTGAAAATGTTCTGAGCTGCGGCTGGCGTGAAGGAATGCGCTAGAATTGTAGCGTTTGCTCCGAAAATAGCTGCTCCAGCCATGCCGTTAGTAACGTTACTGTAACCAGCTACCAATAGGTTCACACCTGCCGCTTTGGCATAGCCATCTTGGATTGAAAACGCTGAAACGAAAAATTTTATAGGCAATGCTATTAGGAGTACATTAGTTACCTACAATGATGGAAAGGAGTCTCTGAGGTCCATGCCGTGGTGTATATAATATCTGTTGCTCCCAGTAGGAGAACGTCTTGCGCCGGTCTTCTGAATAAGATGTCGAAACAAGTGAATAGACCGAAGGTGACGTCTAATGCTTGGAATGTCACTACTTCGTTACCTGCTGTCAGTTGTGGTTCGTTGAATAGATTGATTTTGCGATACCTGAAGATGTTAATTTATATTTAGTGGTCAAATTTATTCATTGGGAAACTAATTTAAGTTTTATATTTGACAGATAATATTCGGAATAACAGAAAAGTAGTCCACTGAATATTAGAGTTGGAGAAATTTTGGCCAAATTGTATTGGTTATAAGCCAGAAGAACGAAACGTCTCCTTTGCATCCTTTGTGTGAACTTTTTGGCTAGGTCTTCACATCAAACTTCGCTTTTCTGTACGTACGAAGACTACTGTAAGATATCTAGTTATTGGCCAATGAAGAATTGAATCAGTTTCAACCTTTCAACAATATTTTGGTAAACGTTAGAATCCGACTTCAAAAGTGCCAGAAGAAAAATAGGGCCACTATCTGGATAATTGGTTCCTCAATTGTCAGACACAAAATTTAAAAAAATATTTGGGAACAGAAAAGCATGAGCGCTATTTTGGAGGCATGCCCAACTGTTAGCATCAGTTCTTCAGGAATTTGTTTGATTTGATCAAGAAACCTACAACACTTCAAATCAGCTCATCGTTCAGGATCATTTTCCGGAAAAATATGATTTTCCAAAGAGGAGGATCAGTTGAGCCCAATTGTGAGGATGGCTCAAGAGTCTGGAGCAATTGAAAATCATTATTCATCAGGAAATAGCAGCCATAGCTGAGCCATTTAAAAAGTGTATTAGCAAATTTTCAAGCGAATCTTTAAGAGTACCAAAATAAAAATTGAGCCACCATTTGAGCAATATCGTTTTTCAAAAATAAATTTTCCAAATTGTAACTTCAGTTTTATAAAAATTTGTCAAAATTCATCAATTTCTTTTTAATTTTATTTCAAGAAGTGTAAAAATTGCATTTAGATCTTTGAAAATTTATCTGGGGTGTTTTGAATTGCGTTTTTACAAGATACCAAGAAAATAACTGTCAAATATCTGTCAAACATAAAACTGCATCAAAATTTAATTTATCCTTCATGTTCGTCAACAATTGGAAGTGCCCTAGGCTGGCAACACAAAATTGACAATCAGAATGAATCTACAGGTGGTAATAATATATCTGTACCCACCCAAAAAGAATTTGTAAAAATACTCAAAAAATTGAACAGATTAATTGCACAAACACCGTATCCAGAAAAGATCTAAAAGTTTGACAGTATACTCAAATCGGTTGGGGATATATGACTAAAATATGTTAAAAATGACGGCATACTAGAGTATATCCAACAATACCTACACGTCAAGTAGAATTGGAATCAAGGTTGTCAAACTTGTCAATTCCTAGAATGCTATAAAAACATAGCACATACACGTTCTTGAATTAACTTTATGTATAATTTAGTTGCCATGATTTCTCATAGTTAGCATAACATAAGTGAAAGTTATTTGACAACTGACAGTTTATAATTTCGTAAACCTTGTCAGGGATAACTAATGAAGAAGAATCTAAGGCAAACACTATTTTCTGCAGAAAACAACCGTTAGTTTACCAAAGTTTTAAATAAATGCTTTTGTGATTTAATATTGATTTGAATTATATCTCAACCTCGCCAAATGGCGGTCATAATTATTTGGTTTTGACAGCTACAACCTGTCATTGACTGTAATTTTTAGTTTAACGTCAATTAACTGTCAATTTTTGACAACTAAACAGATACCCAATCAGTATTACTGTTTAACCAAATTAAATCTAGTGTTGTCAACCTGGCGCAAATGATTTTGGGGACTTAGTATTCCTACCTGGCTATTACGGCTCCTGTCGTATCAAAAACTACATTAGTATTGTAGTATAATGTAACATTTGTACTGTTATTAGTCTCTCGTTCTATTAAATTAACGACTACGTGAATATTGTGCTCGTTTGCAGCGCACGATAAATCGACGAGGAACTGTAATAAAAAAAGAAACATAAGCATTACAGAATTCATTTCATAATGACTAATACGAAATTAAATAGAAATGCAATCGAAAAAATTCGTCATACTGTAAACATTCAAGTTTTGAGAAGTTAAAATGCTGATAACAGGATTTATAGGTTTAAATTAACGTGATAAAGTTGAAAATTACATAAAACAAACATATTGTACCCGAATTAAATTGATTAGACTTTGTTTTTCGAGATAAGATAGAATTTCTTGAAATTCTGGAGGTTTTATATTAGAATACTTACATTTGTATAATTACTGCGGTCATTGCATGGAGATATCCTTAAGGATGCGTTTGGTACCACACTACTGATATCGAATAAATTCGCTGGTAAGATAGTGGTCGTTAAACCATATTCGGGGAAGATAACAATATTAGCTTGCTGCAGGATAAAATTAGATATTAGGTAATTCGAATAACTCTCTAATTAATTAATTAATTATAAACACTTACCTTAACAACGGCTTGCTGAATGAAGTCAACGTATCGCCATACATTTGTCATAACATATTCTATATCGCTATGGGCAGCATCCCTCGTTTGTGGGGAATATTCTAGAACAGCTGCGGTATATGTCTACAAAAGAAAAAGTAAAAATTTCAATTTAAAATGTTAGACTAGTGCACAAGCTTCTTAGTCCTGTAGTTCAGGTTCGAACCTTGGTGTATATACCTTCTAATTTTTTTTGTTGTTATTTCAAATTTAAGATAAACTTGTTGGGAGATACATTAATTGAAAATTAAAAAAAAAATCAAGTTTTGTTGTGATATACAGATGGTCCTCCAGGAAATGAACCTATCGATTAATAATAGCAAAAACTATAGCTACGAGGAAACTGAAAATTTGGAAATATACTAAATATACTAAGATCGATGGGACCAATTCGATTAAAATATTTTCAAAATGGCGGCACACTAGAATATACCGGAAGCAGTTCGAATTTTTTTAATTTTAAATACAATACCCTCTATATTCTCACATTTTTAAATTCTACGCCAAATTTTGAATATATTTCATGTATAATGACATATATCTAACTCTAAGCGTTTCGGAGTTATTTAATTTTTTATGCCAAAATTGACATTTTGAAAGCCAGAATTTTTATGGTACAACCTATATAAAATAAGTATAACAATTTTATACGCGGCCATTTATTTAAATTGAATAATAAATTCCTTTTTATATGACAAAAATGTAATTAATTTTGTGACAGTAAATGTCAAATTTGGCATAAAAATTGAAATAACTCCGTGACAGTTAGACTTAAGTGTATAACATTAAACATGAAATATATTTAGAATTTTACGTAGATTCTAAAAATGTGAAAATATATAGGGTGTTACGAATAAAATTACGAAGTTAATAATAATTTCCGGTTTACCCCGGTATTCCGCCATCTTGAAACTATATTAATCGGATAGTCCGCATGGTCTTTAGTACACTACCAAATTTTCAAATCACTCGTAGTAATTTGTTTCCCAAAATTAAGCTATCGATTCAGTTCCCGGTGACCCACCCTGTATATCTTGAATCATACGAATATTTTTATGTGTTGCAATTTTTTCCGCCCTGCACAACAGCCGAGAACGCCTTCATAAGCAAATATTTGCAAGTTAAATAGAGGATGAGTAATAGTTATATAGGTATGTAGTTTTTTGATTAGAGTAGTAAAAAAATGGATATGATGACATTACTTTTAGGTAAAGTCTATTCCTTTTTAAATTTAAGTTAGTTTTAATTTAAATATAATTTAAAATTATAAACCATTGCCAAACTGTCAATTTCATTACATCTAGCGCCATCTTTCGGTGAGTTATATGATTATTAATGCGAAAATTTGAGTATTTCAATGGCGGTATACAATTCTCTGTTAGTTTTGGCGAATTTCCGCAAACGAAATTATTGACAAATTATATAAAAATGCGCAAATCAATTTTATATCTGTCCTGCAACATCCATTTTATCCCAGTCTTAAAACGCAAGATAACATAAAATGCCGCTTATCCCAGATCATTTTTGTTTATCTAAGGTATTAGTTGTACGAACACACGTTACATTTAGGATTAATAGGTGTTGATATTGCAAAACGCAAACCACACCTTGCGAACACTTACATTACATGAACTTGAATTAAAAAAATAATTTATTCTTATTATTCGAAACATCTCAACAGATTTTAACGTTAAAGGAAATTAATTTGATCTTACCTGTGCTGAAGCCGCTGTTGCAACGAACAGGATGGCTAATAAATATTTAAACATCATCTTGCGTAACGCACGTACTAAACTTCAAACCGTAACCGAATCTTACACTTCACTGAGACGATTTAATTCGATTTTCATGAGACAATCTATATCTGGGCTTATCATACTTTAAGATAACGTAATCGTTTTCTACGATCTGATACGATATAACTAGAATGTTTTTTTTCAATGATAGCATAATTATTAGTTTAAGACAAATTTGGCTAAATTTTTCGAGAAGGAATTTATATTTTCTATTCTATTTAGTAAAGATTATTACCATACCATTACATTTATTAATCTGAGCTTGCGTAAAATGTAGTATTTCTGGAAAAAGCTTAAGTATCTGATTCCTGGTATTCTTCAAAGCACACCACTTTGGCCAAAAGAGAAGAGTTGCACAAAAGATCCATTACTGCTAATACTGGTAATAGTGATTGGTTGCCGTCCTATGATTTCTAAAGAACAATCGCCAAATCTAGACCTGACTTCTCGTTATTTCATACTGGAGATGGTAATAGATAAACCGACGAAACCTTCCAAAATCTTTCGAAATCGTTACTGGATAGCTTGGGCATTCAAAGTTATGAAGCAAGGCTGTTGTAACATCCAAATTTGGAATAAAGCATCTTGGTTTGGGTACCAGGTTACTGCTGTGGAAAACGCACCTTTTACACAGGTTTAGGCTTCTGAATATTTAGTCAAAAGAAGCATACCAGAAACTCCTGTTACATAATGAGAACATACATATCTGTGGAGGAGTTTGGAAGTTCTCAATCAAGTTCCCTAAAGGCAACATCTTTTTCAGCAGAAAAATGGCACAAAATGATATTATGCCAAAGATTTTCAAATAGGGCACAAAATAAACAAAAAACTATTTTGTTCTTCTGGTTCGTATAAATTTTTTCTTCCGCAGCACTAAAGAAGATATACTGGCAATTCCGAAATTTCGGAAATGGAAGAGAAGACAAGCTATGGCTTTCCTGGAAGGAGACTTTCTGCAATTGCACTAATGTCAGGTAAGCTACCAGAAACTACTACCATGGGCTACAGCAAAAAAAATCTATTTACACGAATTAATTGCTAAACATTTTAGAATTTTGGAAGAACTCCAATGGAAATTCAAATCCAATATGGTCTATGTATTCTGGAGTAATTTGCTGCTGTGCTCAATAAATCTCTGTCCAAATTCGTTGCTATCTCATGGTCAACATCTCTCCTAATCCATAATTTTTTACCACTCATCCTCACATAGTTTCTATTGGATTTATATTTGGGCTCTGTGAGGCCATGGTGGTGCAACATATATTCCTCGTTTTTCAATGAAATTTTCCACAATAATTCTTGTTTGAT
>ML217831.1:2377-15167 GCA_004785975.1 Popillia japonica
AAAGTCAAAACCGAATTTCATCTGAATAGATGAAAACGAATACAAAAAAAAGTTCCGTTCATTTTATTTTTCCCAAAAACTTTTGTTAAAGAACGTGTTTGAAAAAAACTTTTGTTCTAACATCAACTACGACTATTCTGAACGAATTGGTCTAGCAAAATGGATTCTGTTTAACCATTATGTCTGATAGTAGTATAGCTACTATCATTGATTAATTCAGTGAGTCTAATTCAGTCTATGTTTTTGCACCAAAAAACAAAAAATGCTTTTTTATTACTATTGGCGTACAATAAATTTTTTAATGCTTTGATACTAATATTTATAGAAATTGAAAAAATCCACTTTAAAAGTACATTCATCATAAGTATTTATCATTAATTCTGTCAATATTTTTTTCAGTATTATGCAGTATATGGATAACGGGTCGCATACGTCAATGCTGCACGCTATTCCGTGCTTATTCTTCTAATATAATATTTAACAGTATGGCAGTAAACAGTTCATATTCGTTTCTGGATTGCACGAGAATAGTTAGCCTAGTAGTCATTTGCCAAGGGACTAAAATATCAGCAATGGAAGGTAATTAATTCAAAAAGTTATTTCGGTTTTACTGAAGTAAGTAAACATGCGATGCAGCATAAATAGAGCGCAATCACGAAAAAAGTAAAATCAAAGTGATCGATATAGCTAATAACTTTAGGTTATCGAAATTATTTAGATAACAACCTACTGAATCGTGCCACTATTTTATGATAAACTGATAAGAATCATAATGTACCTATATGTATAATTATAATAAAATGTCAACAAAAGAAAATTTTTATATGGCGGTGGCTGTGTGATAATTTTTTCTGAAAGAAAATAAATTAAATTAAATGAGAACTAAGTTATTGACATTTTGCATACAATCACATAGCGAGATTCATTAGAATTGTTCATCCTGATTCATCTCATCAACAGATAATAATGATAATGGGAAAAGAAATGCTTAAGAACTACTTATAAATAGAAATATATGAGGGTATAAACACTGAAACTAATTGAACTACTCGGCGATTTACAACTGCTATGCATTATGCTTTATATCAGAATATCTCCTGCATGTAATATTTGTAGGTATTACAATTCTTGCCCCTTATGCATTTTCTATTTTATCCTTCTCAGAGGTTCCGTTTGTCATCATCTTTAAATGTCAAACTTGTGCGAGTGCTTTCTTGGTCGATTAATTACATGTCTCCCATTTCATTTCCTTCCATTAGTTTCTGCATCATTATCAAATAAAAATGGTCAAACAGAACTTCCACCCAACTTGATTTAAAAAAAACTGCGTTATTATTTAACAATTTTGCATTCGAGATCTACATATGTAGAAGATACACGAAATTGTCTTTCTTAAAGGATGAAGTATTTATTTTTGTTGTTAAGTTATTGTTTACTGGTAGAACAGCACCAAGCTTTAGACAAGTACTTTCGATAACGTGATCTATTTCCTACAGGTAATTTTGTAAAAGATAATTTTTATTCTTATTTTGTAGTACCTACTGTTTTGTTATCCAAATAATCAATCGAGCAAACATCAATAGAGTTATAGTCCGTTTCACCACCCCTCTCTAGCTTTACATAGAACACGACTTTAATCTTCGGCAGAGAATTACATTTAAATAAAATTAGCATTTTGAAACGCAAGTAAAACCTTTTTTTCTTATCTCAAAGGTTGACACGCTAAAAAACATATTTGCAGTATTGTTAGTATTCTTCCATATTAAATAGTAATACGGACGATTTAGTTTTCCAAGTAAATAATAATTTAATTAATTTATAAGCACCGTATAAAGAAAGTCGTAATGATATTTCAAGTTGTTTAGTTGTTTGATATTATTCTCTTGTATGTATGTACTTGAAATGCGTGAAGAATATATCTAAATAAAGTATTGAAAATGTTCTTTTCATTACTTCGTCGACTATCTTAATACACCTAGATACATATTTATTTTTGATGTTGTAACAAAAATCGATCATACTACTGACAATGAGAGCGAAAAAAATTATTTCGAATTCCGTCGTTAAGTATTATCTGACGAAGGATCTTCTAAAAGTTGGCGTTCTATTAAGGATACTTTCATCAGCTAAAAAATCTACCTACTTAAATTTAAATTGGGTGTAGTTGTATTTGTAATTGAAATTTATGAGCGCATAAAACGTGCGTTTACAGGAAATGGGTTATAATGTGGATGGAATCTCATATGAAATAAAGGTCTCTGCAACACTTTGACTAAGCCTGAAGCTGTCGGGTATATCTGGCTGTGCAACGACTTTATTAGTCGCTTCTATTTTATTTGGGTCGGACGGATATCGGCACAGGACGGTCTTTATTGAAAAAATTGGCAAAATGAGGAACGTTTCGAAATGTTATTAAGAAAATGATATCACCAATACCTAGAGAATATATCATCGAAAACCGTTGATGGGTCAATGATTTTACGTTACTATCTATATAAAGGATATTTCAAATTACGTCAAGTTACATTATTGTTTTCATAAAGTTGTGTTGAAGTGATTTTACAATATTTCTAGAATTGTGGGAGTACCTACTATATTGCCTAACAATAAAAAGTATGTTATGAAATTTTTATATTTTGTGTATATTACACAAGATGATGATTAGGGTTATTGACTTAGTAATTGAACGAAAACTATGATATAATCAGCTTTTGTCGATTATATATTTTAAGAAAAAGTTCTAAAAGAATAATACAACCTTTATAATAGCGAAGTTCTGCCATGTTTTATGTACCTTATATAATGTAGCCACCGAACTATCTATTGTTAAGGCCGCGTTAACAACCCTCAGTATCAATAACTCGAACTAATGGAGAATCATACTTCCCGTGAAATTAATTAGGCAAGAGATGGTGTTGCGTATACTATTTGCTGAGAAAACTAGTTTGCATAAAAATAAAATAATGTGCTGATGCACGAAGAAGCAATTGTGTCTATTGCGACCTTCAAAACATAATCTCGGTAATCGTTCGGAGCGCTTCGATACAACTTCGGAGATCGGGATTCGTTCGTTCATGTTCATAGATTTGGCCACTTTACCGGCGTTGATTTTACCCCCGTTTTACAATTTGTGTTTTGTTGTATATTGTAATTTTTTACTAGCAAGACCTGATTAGAAAATTATTTTTCGTACATTTTTTGGTGAGTATAAATTTAATTTGCATTTACTTTGTTTCGTTTAGTATATCTTGTAAGGGGCTAATTTAAGTTTGTTGATACAGATTGATCTCGTAGCGCCTGTGCACACCTCTGCTGTCGCACGTAGTGTGTGCGTTTCTTAACGTCACTTCAGGTTATTAGTACAACGAATTGCATATAAATAGTACAGTCACAAATTATAGGATAATTATTTCATATTCGTTCCATTACAGTTTGGTTTCGTAACATTTGTGCGGACTTCTGGGCCAGTGTGTGCAACTTCCGGGTTAGTACCTAAATAAGTAGTAACAGTCACAGCTTGTCGACAGCATGCTCACATTGGTGTGTATGTATAGCATGTAATAAGTTCCCTTCTTTTGAAATGAATGTTACTTAGTTTAGGTTCTATGTTCTGTAATGATTCAACATGACTACTTCAAATTTGTTTTGCTTTTCTTTTGCCAGTATGGGCAGAAAGAGAGAGGGGGCTGCATATAGACATACAAAGTATTACTGAAACCAGAAGTCGCAAAAACAGAGACATATGGAAAAAGAGAAAGTAAATCTACAAGCAATATTACCAATGAAACTATAGGAACTATGGCAATTATTTCTTGCCCGTTTTCTACACGAGTTGAAGACCTACACATCATGAATGAATCACAACAATGTAGCAAAATCGACTTGTTTACACTTTTATGTTAGTAATCATAAATGGGGAATCCTATTATATGATAAATGACAGACAGTTATATGGCAGCACTGCACGCTTCTACCAACATAAAATCGCATTCGCAGTTATGTTAATATTTTACTCTTATAGGTATTTTGTTATTTCTGTATTGGAGACTCCGAAAATTCCGTTCATGACGTGCACGTCTTCGAATTGTGAACCGAGTATATCTGTTTATTGCAAATATTGTAACATATTATCTGTAAAATAACAATAATACATGGTATGTACTTATACATAGTATGTGAAATATATCGTATAATCAATATATTTTTAATAAAAATATTTGGAGCGAAACTGATCTGAGAGGTAAAATACCGATAATATCTGTATATTTATTTATAGTGTACATACATGTACTTCATTTATTTGTACTTATGTGATTGTATTAATAAAGTATATGAAATTTTAGCATTTCGGTTGTTTCAACATAAATCTGTATTTTTATTTTTATTGGACTTTCTTATTAACGGCTGGAGAGTTAATATTTAATAAGTAACTTATCAGATACTTTCAAAGAAGAGATAATGAGTATATCCAGTATATCACAATGTCCTAACACTAAATTAAATTCAACTAAAAGAATAAAGTCCTGCCCTCTTACGCTTAAGGTGCTACACTACAGATTAGGGCTGATTAGGGCATATACTGTATAGTTATCTACTTTATCCACAAAACCGTATTTTCTAATAAATTTGTTTGTTACTATGCAATTTTTTAAGTTGAAATAACTATGTCCATTATAATCGTCCATGTCGTTGATAGAAGTCGTTGCACAGTTGAATAACAAAAGTATTTTTTCTACTTTTGTTATTATTCGCTTTTTATACGTCAGTTTTCAATCAACTTGTACACGAGAATATTGGAATAATAATAAATAAAATAAAAAATATAAATAAAAAATAATAGAAATAATAAACAAAAAGCTTTATACTTTTTTTGTTTAATAATTTTTTATATTATATTTGTTTATTTTTTTTATAATAATATGAAGGAAACAAAAGTTTCAGACTGCATTTACTAAATATTTCTTTACCATAAGAACCATCAGCTGCCCAAATGCTTACCTTCAATTCAAGGAAATTAACATTTGCAATTCAAAATGAAGTACGTTGCTGTATGCTGTATGAGCAGTTAATACGTTTCAAAATTATTATATATAATGTATTAAAGGTGCGTTGAGACGGTGCTAGTCTGCTCGGCCGAGGCAACTAGCATTCTTACTAGTATGCCATTTGCATGAAACTCGTATTGTGTAGCAGACATGCGAGTGTACTCGGAACCTGTTTGTACTCGTACGAGTTAATCGATCGCCTTCCCAATTGCGGCGTGGGAGTTGGATGCTAGTAGGCTAGTAGACGTAAAATTTACACAACGTGGCAACCAAAAAACGCTGGTCAGAAGCGCAAACTGTTAAATTTATGGAATTGTACGAAGACGCAGAGTGCCTGTGGAATTTGTGGCATGCTCTCTACAAAAATCAAGATGCGAGACACGCAGCTTCCCGCAATATGATTTTACAAATGGGCATACCGGGTTCGACACCAATGACCTCAAGAATAAAATAAAAAATATAAGAAGCACTTACACCCAGGAATTGTGTAAAATAAAGCGTGCAATTAAATCCGGCATGTCACCTGATGGTGGAATATGTTTCGCATTTGCCGTGGTTTAAAACGGCCAACAGATTTTTGCAGAAAGTGATCACTACCAGAGAACATTTCTCAAGTCAGGTAAGTATACAACTCAACTTTTTTAAACTTTTACAGCTTCAGCGATTATCAACCTGGGTTGGTCAATTTCTTCAAAGCTTGCATTTTTTTATTTTTCACTTGAACCTTGAACTCAGAGAAAACATGAGTATGGGGCCCCTTCTTGCGCAAATAAAAAAATGGAGAGTCGCGTTGAAAAAAGGTTGAGAACCGTTACATTAGTGTATCATATTCCACTGCCAATCCAGCGCCCCTTCTCCCATAAAATAGTCGGTATATTCTTGTCTGCTATTTGCAGCCGAAGCAGCAAAACGGTTAGCACCTAACCCACTCACTGTATCTTGTAATCCTAAACATGCACATTCGTTTCTCCATGAGCCTAATAAAAATTCACCATTTTCATCTTCTCGGTCAATAGAAGTTATTGGCATGTAGGAATTAGGCGATATTTGTCGTAGCCAATTGTGAATCGCACAAGTAGCTTTGACGATGTCATCGACCGACTTTTTCAGGATTTAATAGAATAGGTGATCTAAGGACTCTAAATCGTATTGCTAATATGCCAAATGCATTTTCGACTATCCTTCTTGCCCTTGAGAGTCTGAATACTTTTTCTGCGTTTGATAAGCGACCATGCCTTGAATACGGCTTCATCAAGTAATCTTTAAGTGGAAAGGCATCATCTCCCACAATAACGCCCCACGTTGGAAATCCCACAGATTCATTTTCTATAGCTATCTTTAATGAGGAGTTTCTAAACACCGTGCTGCACGTTCATTTGTTCCAATATCAATATAAATGAAACAGTAATTACTATCCACTAAGGCAAAAAGTATGGTGCTGAAAAATCCTTTGTAGTTGTAGAAGTCACTATGACTGTTGGTGGGACATTGTATGTTGACATGTTTACCATCTAGTGCACCGCAGCATTTTGGAAATTGCCATCGGTCGTCAAAACCCTTTGTTATAGCTGACCAGTCTTTTAAAGATGTAGGCATCTGAAAATTGCAATTGTTTGTTTAATTGGGTTAATTGAGATTTCTTTCTAGTCTGAAGAAATTGCTGAGTCTGGGCCCTCGCAAATAGAGCAAAGAGACCGTGAAACCGAAGCGGATGGAACATCAAATGGTAGCGATAATTAAATCAATGCTACTCAATCATATACTCAAGATTCACAAGGCACGTGCAAGATATTATGTTCACGACTCACAGATTTAGTACATAAACGACCCATGGAAGAGAGTACAGCAGTATCACCAACTCAGCCTGAAACTTCACATAGCAACATCAAACGACCAGCGTCAGCAAGCAGTTCACGTAATGTGATGAAATGTGGCTTTCCAGGCACTCCACATCAGCTTATACAAGTGCTGAAATCTCCCAAAATATATCTACGCCATCCGTATCTTTCTGGAGTCCTCAATCAGTTTATACGAATAGTACAAGTGTTACTGATCAGCAATATCAGGATTTCCAATAAAATAATGTTATAACTGCTGCAATTAGAAGTATTGGCGGTATTAATGCCTTACATGATGAGAATATTTAAATGTGTATTTTTCGAAATTGTTTTGGATGCATTTGTTTTTTTTTGTTATTGTTAGAAATTAATAAAGTTTATTTATTTACCTTTGCATAATCTTTCAATCCCTCATATATAGCTTTTAATACTTGCAGTGGTAAGAACTTCGTTATGGTGCTCTTTGGAATTCGATACATATGTTGCAATGTGCTAAATTAATCTCCAGTAGCCAAGTAACGCATGGTGATTTGCAATTTTATTCTGGGCTCTAAAGCGGCTCTCATCAACGTATCTTTCCTTTTAATGGAATCTTTCACCACTGACAACAATTGTTGAAACTGATTTCTTGTTACCCTCAAGTGATTCCTGAACGTCTCTGGATCCTCTAATTCTCTCTTCTCTTAGAAAAGTCGCAGAAACACGAAACACATCACGTCGTTTTATCCACTCCCAAATCCACATTCGTCTACGACGGCGATTTTTTCTATGTTGCAATTGATTTAATTCATAGATTAATAAATCTGGGACAATAGCTATACCAGCACGAATCACTGTCGCCACTTTGAATTATACTAGCACCAAGCTAGAAAATTGTGTGTAAACAGAACTCGTACGCGAGTTAACTCGGTTGGAGCAGACTCGGCCGAGTAGACTCGCACCGTGTCAACGTACCTTAACACTTTCCGTATATACTCAAATATACTTTAAACCAATAAAACAACCCTTAGGTATATAATTGAAAATGTTTAATACACATGTAGCAATTCCGGTGAAAATTGATGTAACCACGTTGGAACCATCACGTTAGAAAGAACGCATTCAAAAATTATTGGTTAAAACGAATTGCTATTTACGTTTTAGCCGTCATAAAATGCAAATAAAAGTTATGATTTTATCGCCTGATATGTCAAATAATGAACCGGAAATAGCAACGTAGAGCTGATTGGACGATTTGGCAATCGTGTATAATATATTATTCTCAAAATGACGTATGCGAGAAATAGTTTTGGGAAACACTGAAATATATTTGAGAAAAAAAAAAAGAAAGCCAAAGAAAAAACACTGTAAATGAATAAAACATTACGATAAACACTAGAAACATAGTGAGAATTACAATAATTTCCTGTGGCTGTTTCTTGATAACTAAACAGATTATTTAGTGGTTTAATATTAAGCAACCTTCAACGCCATCATATTTTCAAATCGTTCGCGTTGTATAAAATAAATAAAAGAGATTCGTAATTACTAAGAAACAACTATACAATATATATTTAGAAAAGAAATAAATTATTATTTATTTAAATTATAAATTTCATGTTAGAAAATAAAGAACTTCTAATTTGGAAAGAATCGTCGTTTTAAATACCGCAGAAGTTTGCAACATAAGCACAACGCTCATCAACATCAACAGAAAATAAACCACCAGAAAAGCAAATTAATTTTCTTTTTTGCTTGTTTAAGGTTAACTACTGAATTCATAATTGGCCGCAACTGAATATTAACAGGATCATTTTACTGTACCTTTTACTGCAATGTGCTGACGTGGTTTTATTAAAATTTTATATCTGAATTAAAAAAAATATATGTACTTATTGATAATTATTATTATTTGAATTAAAAATAAAAATATTAAGAATGGTAAGATAAAATTATGTATGTAGAATATAAATCCAAAAAATTTTTGTTCAATTACGACGGGAATGCCAAAATTAAAATCTCCCTTATAAACTGTAATATGCGCCGCCTATGAATCGAGAAGATTCCGCAATCGAAATAACGCAAGACATCGCAAAAAAGCCGCCGATGATGTAAAAACTGCGAAATAACTCTGATGTGTCAGTTTTTTTAAATAGCTTTGAATAAAGAGTTCAATAATATCAATGTGATTACGTATGAAAATACTATCGGAGACTAATGAATAGAGCAGACCAATTTCCGTGCGCGCAGGCATAGAAGTGTAATTCGTAAAACATATACTAAAATATGCGATAGAATAGGGACGCAATATGAGGTTGTTACTGATATAAGTATAGAAGTAGAGACCTTTATTTTTATCAGAAATAATTAAATATACATTTGCTTTTCTGCTATTAAAGTAATATGCATAAACACACGAAAAATAAGAATAAGAGCAGCGTTGTATGTATGATCGGAGAAAAAGTGGTCAGAACGGCTAAGCGCGGCAGCAATGCAATTGAACATTGCTGCTGCGCTTATCCGCCTCGACTACCGATTCTCCGAGCGTACCTATGTATCTATCAGTGATTGTGTGCACGACAGCGGAATTAAAAAAACACTTACCGTTTTAAGCGTCTTCCAAGGATTGACAGCTACATAGTTCATATATAAACTGATGTCGATTGATTTTGTTATTATTCCGCTTCGAACTGCTTACATGCAGTGTTGCCAGAGCTAGGGAAATTTCCGTATATCTAGGGAATTATGCTATGTCACAATATTTCCAGTAAGTATACAGGGACTGGCGGGCTTCTATTGTCACCCGACATTGTACGAACAAGCGCGGCAAGTAATTGGGAGATAGGCGCGTAGATGTGCGGGTGTTCCTTTATCAGCCACTTCATCATCATATGCATCTTGGACGGATATTTAACGTTTGCAAGTATGGTAAATAATGTGTTATAGTTAGTTACAGTTAGTTATAATGAATAGATACTGCAGCTGCTCACAGTATATCGCGACAGTCACCCAGTAACTTCACGAGCTCGTGCAATATCGGAAATCGGGTGACCATAGAAGCCTGCCGGAACCGGTATATGCTGAGAATCCTCTTAACGTAGAAACTTCAAAAATTGTGAATCATGTAAGAAAACCTCGATGTACGCCAGAAACTCCAAAAACTTGGCTTAATAGCTGTTAATTGTAACGCTAAAATAGTAGTTGTTTTTATTTTGAAAAGCACCAATTCAAACTTATAGATGTTGATCCATTTATTTATTATATATATATATATACATATATATAGAGAAAAAAACAGTAAATCGAGGTAATCGGTCTGTACAGACCGATTACTGTTTTTTTCTCTAACAAGTACGGTCGATACTTCCCTTCACGCTATATATATATATGTGTTCTCTAATGTTCTCGCGGTTGTAAGATGTATAGTTGGTTTCTCGGGTATTTCTCCGCATGTCTAAACGGCTCCCACAAGAAGAACCATTACAATTTAAAACTTGACGTTTCGACGACATCTCATTCGTCATTATCTGAAGTCTGAAGTTTGTGCTGTCTGCGCTGTAATCGAGTGAGCGATCGGTTATACATATGTCACTCCTGTCCTCCTCTCGCCGCTGCTGCAATAGACTGTCAGTCGGCGTTTGATTGCGGGACCGTGGACGCTGCACGGCTACGGGTAACGGGACCTCTGCTGTTGTCTCGTTGCATGTCAATGCTAGCCATCCTACGTACTACTGTGTTTGTCCGAATCGGTGGTGGTAAGTCTCGATTCCTAAGTAGTGACCTCCATATCATTGGTAAACGCTGCGCATCGTCTCGCTTGTTCATGCTATTGGGCCTCCTGTCGATTTCTATGGCCTCTCGTACAGTCCTTGTTCTTAAATGTGTACTCCTCATTACGATCCTAGTGTTTTCAAAATCTATGGCGTGTCCGGTCTCTATCACATGTTGAGCTAACGATGAAGTCGCTGTCTTGTTCCTCACGGCTAGCTTGTGTTCTTCCGTTCTCACACTTGTTCGCCTGTTGGTCTGCCCGATGTAAGTTTTTGTACAATTTTTGCATGGAACTTCGTAAACACCTTGATCTTCCAAGTGAATCTTGTCTTTTGGGTTGTTTAGCACTCCACTGATTTTCTTATTCGTTGTAAAAATTGTTTTTATATCGTGCTTGCCCAAAATCCTCCCAATCTTATCGGTTGTGCCTTTAACGTAAGGTAGAAATGCCTTTGATGTTGTGTTTTCAATTTTCTTTTCTCGTTTCGTTTTGTCATTGTTTCGCATAGCCCTGTTGATAGTGTTGGGTGTATATCCACTGGCGATCAAAGTATTTCTGTGTCTGTATGTTCTTGATCCGCTAATCTTTGCGATCGTGAGACTAATGTGTTCACTACTGATTGCAACTGCGCTGGATGATGATGTGAATGTGCATTTAGATATCGGTTAGTCTGCGTCGGTTTCCTGTATACTGTGTGTCCTAGCGCTCCGTTTGGTTTCTTGATGACCAGTATATCCAGGAAAGGCAATTGTCCCTGAACTTCGACTTCCATTGTGAACTGAATACTTGGGTGTATATTGTTGAGATATTCTAAAAATGTTTTCAGTTTATCCACTCCGTGAGACCATATAACAAACGTATCATCCACATAACGTAGCCACAGCTTCAGTTTATGTACGGCGTTCTCGAATGCTCGTATCTCGAAGTCCTCCATAAACAAGTTTGCAATGATTGGTGATAACGGCGAGTCCATTGGCGCTCCCTGTATCTGTTTGTATCTCTGACCTTTGTAGATAAAGTAGGTGTTGCTCAAACAGTGCTTCGTTAAATCGGTGATATGTTTAGGTAGCTGAAGTTTTGTTTCCATTATTCGTAAGACATCGTTATCGGTACCTGTGTAAACAGCGATGTGACATCAAAACTAACAAGTAAGTCAGTGTTTTGTAGATGTTGCTGACTGATTATTTCTAGGAAGTGGTCGGAGTGTTTGACGTACGAATGCATCTGTTCAGCAAATGGTTGTAGTTGTACTGCCAGATATCTTTCGAGCGCTTTAGTCGGAGAACCTATAGAACTAACAATAGGTCTAAGTGGGGTATTGCCTTTGTGTATTTTTGGTAGTCCGTAGAGTTTTAGGCAGCGCGACGACTTCTCTCTTGGTATGATCTCTTTCTTGATATCTTCATTTAGAGGTGCTGCGTAGGATGGCTAGCATTGACATGCAACGAGACAACAGCAGAGGTCCCGTTACCCATAGCCGTGCAGCGTCCACGGTCCGGCAATCAAACGCCGACTGACGGTCTATTGCAGCAGCGGCGAGAGGAGGACAGGAGTGACATATAACCGATCGCACACTCGATTACAGCGCAGACAGCACAAACTTCAGACTTCAGATAATGACGAATGAGATGTCGTCGAAACGTCAAGTTTTAAATTGTAATGGTTCTTCTTGTGGGAGCCGTTCAGACACGCGGAGAAATACCCGAGAAACCAACTATACATACATATATATATATATACAGGGTGTAACAGGACGAGCTTACGTTAGCCGTATCTCAGGAACTAAGCAAGTTCCATATTTGCAAATTTACAGAGTTATTTTCGGCATGGGGGCAAACTTTTAGAAAATATTAGTACATATTTTCTATTACCGGTTCCGCCGGAAGCACAATCAACTTCATTTTTTTTAATGGATTACCCAATTGAATTCAGCAACAAATCTGGCGTATAGGTCATTTATTTCGACTGGTGTAAACATTACCGTTTTATAGCTAACTTGATTTTTATGAAAATTTTATCAAATGCATAGTAGTACTTAGTGACGTATTTCTTCGGTATGCAGCAGAGTTGGTGAATGATTATTGGAAGTTAGACAGCTACTAAGATGGGCTATTGAAAATGATTGTCACTTGTGTGCAAATACTATACAGGGTGTT
>SMLS01063302.1:0-27589 GCA_004785975.1 Popillia japonica
TCCAGCCACTACAGTTTTTTAATCTTTCGCCGTCCTAATTTTATTATGAAATAAATTTGAAGCAGATCGGCATTATGACGTGTAATTTAGAATTTAATTTATTTATTATTTTTATTTATTTATTTATTTGGACTGCAGATAAAACACGGACAGTAGGCAAGAAACAAACTGCAGGTGAGAAATGCACCGCAGGACAAGCAAATACGCTTGAATATACGATATTTTACGTCATAGTGCAGATTTGCTTTCAACTGATTTAATAATAAAGTTACAACGGCGAAAAATATCATTTATGAATAATTTGTATGAAATATAATTGTTAATATTGTGCACAATAAGATTGATAAAAAAAGCACTGGGAGGAATCGAACGCGAGCCACCCGCGTGTCAGGCGTCGATTTTATCTACTGGGCTACGGAGGCTTGCTTGTCGAGAAACTAACATAAGCGATATAAAGGACTGACAGCGCTAAATAAAGTTAATTTTCTTAGAAACTATGGCGCGTTAGTATAAAAGCTCGCACCTGGGTACTGAGCAACATAGTTGAGATTCATTGAAATCTGTGTCGGCCAACTCTGGTGTTCCCCTTGCTAGTTTCAATAAAGTCATATAATGTTACAGGTGGCATTAACGCAATCTGTTTCCACTACTTTAACGTTCCCTTTTTTTCAAAAATCTCTTCATGTATTATGAGAATTTAAACGAATTTATCTCATTTCTTTCTTTTATTTTTTTTGTCACCAAATACAATAAAATTAGTATATAAGGATATAAATTGCGCCAAACAACGTCACGAACAAATACAAGAACAATAGACGTCATCTAAACTATTAAATTTAATTAACAAATCTTCTATTGGTCATATGTATAAGGCAATGGAAGGCATTCTATGGAGTAAAACAAACCGTAATACTTGTTAGAGTTAGTGTAATTACATTAACAACTTTTAATGAACTTATTGCGTACGGTAGTACTTAGCTCTAAAGGAACTACCACAAGCGACCTACTCCTTACCTACATACATACATACAATTGCATACCACTTACCTCCATTCGACCGTATTAGGAGTTGGCAGACAGTAATCGGCTTATGCAAATGTGTACAGTGAACTATTTCTGTTTTCACCTTTAATGTGTATATTGTATGGTATGTTAAATATTCCACTGGACTTGACAAAATTATAAATTGATGACTAACCAGATATATGTAAGTACCTTTCAATAGAAAGTAAGGTATGATAATACATTAACAATGAAATAAGGTTAATTTAAAATAATATCGAGTGCTTTCGCGTTTCATGTCTCTATTATGAGGACTTCCAGATTTTGACGCCGTCACAGAAGCGTAATAAACTACAATACAAAAAATAAAATAAAACAAACCACAACAATGAACAAATAAGAAGAGAGAGAATTACATACCTTCTGACTCAGAATGCAAGAATGTAAACGTAAATACATATGTAAGTATATGATTGTGCAGTGGGCACTGGCTATAGAACTGGAAAAAACGGATTTACAAGTACCAGAGTGGGGAACTACCATCACGATTGAGATTAAGATGTTTCGTTTTTCGTACCTTACTGGGTAATTTTCTACACATGTGCTGACGAACTGTCCTAATGTACCGCGGATATTCTTTGAGCGTAGTGCCAACATGGATTGAGCTACCCGTTTTACCTGTGTATACCCAACCACAATTACATGGAATTTTGCAGACCTCTTTATGGGAGCATGACGTCATGAGAGCATGACGACTGTCCTTGGACGTGGAATGATTTTGGGCAATTCTATTTGAAGATTTTAAGACAAATTTAATGATTTATTTACGGATAATTTTAACAAATGGAGAGCAATAAATTTGATAAATTGTGTGAATTTTAAGATGTGAGACGGACTATTATTTATTAAGGATTTATTTAATTGATAAACGTATTTTACTACTGCATTATCTATATCTTATGCAAGTTATTTTTACGAATGAATTATATATTTTATATGAATTGTACATACAGGGTGTATTTGAAATAAAAGTAAAGACTATGAAAAATGGAAAGATATTATTTTATTAAACTTATATCCAAAATATTTTGCCGCAATTCTTTCCCATACGCGAGAAAAAAATGAGAAAAAGAAGATATTTATCAAATGTTGGTCGCGCCACTGTTTTAACAAATATATCTAGGGGATATTTAACATGTGTGCAACGCACAATCAGAATCAGTCTGTTTCGAATGTTGAATGTACATATGTGGATGTTGCAAACATGGAACCAACAATTCTTTAATAAAAAGGAAAATACGACTACGATTACAAAAATTGCAACTAAGAAACTATTTTTCTTTCACAACAATAGTTTTGCTTTTACTACAGTTAAATGATTTCCAATCGTTGTTTAAAAGTAATTCTATAGATTGGATATATTTAAAATAAAAGTTCCTTTATTAATTAGTTTCCGATAGTATTTATATACGTCATCACATTGATATTATTAAACTCTTTATTCAAAGCCATTTAACAAAACGGACACATCAGCGTTATTTCGTACTTTTTATAATATCGACAGCTGTTTTTGCGATGTTTTGCGTTATTTTGATCGAGGTAAACATATTCTCGATTCATAGGCCGCGAATATTACAATTTATAAGGGAGATTTTAATTTTGTCATTCGCGTCGTAATTGAACAACAATTTTTTGGATTTATATTCTACATTATACAAATACACTCTGTATAATGTGGTTTGTGTTTAATTCCACAATATATTGATTATCTTTTTGTTTGAAACTATAATATGTTAATATTGGGAGTTTCAATACAAGAGCATAGTCTCTACGGAAATTTGTCTTTATTAAAAGACAACTAGAACATTATTTTGAACGAGCTTTGTATATATCTAATTCTCAAATGATACCATTGCAGTCGGCTAAACTGTAGTTACGCGTACATGAAAGTCTTAAATGCTCAACGATTACCATTTATGGAAATTGTATCTAAATAAAATACATACATTCGAAATATTTCGTCTGCATTTTCCCCGACAGAATTGCGAGAGCGCAAAATATAATAAATATACATTACTTTCTTAACAGAGTAAACGCCTTTATGGCGTTTTCATCTATTCGTGGAGAAACAAATATGAAATACATGTTTTGAACCAAGCCAAAAGAAAGTACTACTTCAATAGAATGAAATAAAGTAAATAAATACAGATAAATAGTGGTGTAAAATTTCTGGAAAAACAATAAATCTTAGGTGTTTGGATTTTTATGTCTTCTGTTTCCAATACGAGAGCATATTTCCCAGTAACATTATGGGTGAATATCTGCAAAATTATTGCTTAGCTACTACAACAATATTACAAAGCAAGGTAAGCTTCGCGAAATTCAATCTCAGTAACTCTATCAAAAAATAAAGTTACACATGGTCGTTCGATATACATAAGTACATAAGTATGTGCTAATGCGGGTAAAAGCTAACTAGTACTCCAAAAAAGTATCTGCTATTCAAACCGCATAAAGGTCTTCTAATTTTGCATCTCAAGCGGTGGTAATAGTTTACTTATTTCAAATATGTATATTCCAGTACAAACGATAATGCAGTACATATAACTAATAAACAGAAATATACCGCAACACAACTACCAGATCAATTTACATATATAATTACATATTAAATCTATTTATAGCTATTAGTTTAATCAATATCCCGTGTATATAATGCGTATAGGCTTTATTTGTCTATACTATTAATCGATAGACACAGTTTCACTCAACCCAGTTTTAATCTGCAAGTAGCTCGTTGATAGCAGATACATATGTATGTAATGTATGTACCATCACGGACTTTAGTTATGTCCGGTCTCTATCGGTACAGCCTGCGCTCCTGTCATTATATCGGTTTTATCGTTAAGCAAATTTCGTCCATGGGTGTGGGGTACTTGTCTATATATTCAATATTTCCGTTTAAAGCGGTGGGTAGAGAGTACAAAAGCAAGGAATGTTTCTAATTGTAGAGTACGATACGTATTAGAGAAGGAGCGCTATAGAGAGGCACCTCACCGTTCTTGTCTATTGATATGTTTCGTTGCATGACTACTTTTGCAAATACTGCTATAATTAGGTGCTCTTATATAAAAACTATGTAAATATAGTTAATGCATTTTTCTTTGCGAATGGGGTTTTGTAATTCTACGTAAAGACTATTTTGAGTAAATATTAGTGTTCTTCTTCTTCAGTTAGGTATACGTTATTTAAGAATAAAACCTAAAAAAATAAAAACTACATACATTGGTCAATAATATACCTTTGGTGATAATATTATAATAAATAGTTATGTTAGCAAGAAGTGTATTAAGGTAAGCGATTAGGAATCGCTTACGTTTTTTAATAAATGTAAAAAGTCTTATAATTAAACTAAAACGTAAATGGTAAACGATAGAGAAATGTTGGTTAAATCGCCTTTTAATAAAAGATGAGGACAATCGAACTGCACCAAAAATATTAGCAGTGCGCACCACCAGTACACACAATTTCGTAAAATGTGTATCATACAAATTTTGTTTGCCAAATATGTAGATGGTAAAATACTTTTAAATTATTAATAAATGTGTAATAGAATGCAGCTATTTCTTTTCAATCTAATCCGGTACAACAAAAGAAAGACTTAACTTATTATGCCATCAAGAAAAGTATATAATTAATTTAGAAATTACATTTCTACTTATGTACTAATTACGTGGTGCAGTTCGCTTTAAGGATTATCGAGGTTTGTTAGATAGAATTCTTTTTGGTGCAGTTCTGGTTAGATATTACTAGCCAAGATTAAATATGGTGCAGTTCGGGTGGAACCTGAAAGATAAACGGCAAAGGTTTAATTTGGCATACTTGCTTAATCATGAATTATTGTCCACATACACTTATACAATTTATTGCATTGTGATGTTCTCTAGAGGCTAGCATGGATGACGCAAAGTTTTTCCGCGTATTAGGAGTAAACTAATTTCAATGTAAGATCCACACGTAGAAAAGCATTATCTTTAACTCCGTCATTGCGCTGTGATTTAGTAGAAATATGTAAAATTTAAGCTAAAAGATTGATATGATAATATAAAAGACAAATCGAAAATCCGAAATGTTTAGTTCTAAAATAAATCATATGTAAGAATGAATTTTAATGTACAATTAATGAAATGTATAAATTGGCACATCCTTGAAAATTGTGCATATTTCCTATATCTAACGGAGAAAGAAAAACGCTAATATTCATTCAAAATAGTTTTTACGTAGAAATACAAAACCCCGTCGCAAACAAAAATCTGTTAACTATATATACGTAGTTTTTATATAAGAGGCCTTAATAATAGCAGTATTTGCAAAAGTAGGCAAGCGACAAAAGGTATCAATAGACAAGAATACATTTGGTATTCTACAATCACAAACATTCTTTGCTTTTGTACTCTCTATCTATAGCTTTCAAGGAAAATATTGAATATGTAGACAAGTACCCCGTACGTATGGACGAAATTTGCTTCACGAAAAAACCTATATAGTGACAGGAGCGCAGATTGTACCGGTAGAGACCGGACGTAACTAAAGTCAGTGATGGTAAGTACATCAGTGAAACACACAGATGGACAAGATTCGCATGTTCTACTTATTGTTAGAAAAACGTCAAATACATGACAAATACGCATATATACTATACAGGCTGATTCATTTTCGATCCGATTTCGATCGAATTTAGAATTTTACACAGATGTATTTCGATTAAACATTCCACCATAATAATAATAATTCATCCCTTCACATCCCCAACAGCTAGGCCATGAGTTATTATTATGTCTGCGGCTCTAGACAGACTTAAAATATTGCCTTTCCGCATTTGCCATGGAATTTGGGAAGCTACAGAAAACCAAATCCAGATGGAACATATCGGGAAGCGAGCGCACTAGACACTGCACTACTAGCTGGTCAAAGTTCATGATGATCCAAAGAAAACGAAAAGTCGGATAAAAACTTTAAGTACAGATAGAGGAGCAAAAGTGGCCTTGAGAATGGGTCTTTAGTTTTCCTCTGCAAGACCAAATAAAAGTGCTACAAGCAAAATAAGAAAATGAGTTTTTTCCGTTTTTTTCAAAAATCTCGAAAGTCATTTGTTATAAGTCTACTTTCTTTTCGGGGTGATAGTAACCACAAAATTTAATAACTTTGCCAAATTTAAAGCTACCGTCTATCTTCAATAATAAGAGAGATCGCAATGGTGAGGATCGAAAATGAATCAGCCTGTATACAGGCTGTCTCAAGGAAACCGTTCATTAGAAATTTATGGGATTCTGGCAAAAATATAAATATGAAAATTCAGAATTATATACATATAATTGATTGTTGTCTCTTCAGTTGAAATGTTTTTCGATTTCTAGCGTTTTCAGTTGAACCGGAAATCGACATCAACTTTCGTATTTCATATTGAACATTCTGTATATGTTTGCATATTTGGATTTACCTATAGTTTAGCTTCACCTTTACTTTTTGCAATTTGGTTTGGGCGTTTTGTAGTTATTTGATTTTTTCTAAAAAATTTGCTGCAGAGATTTATTCTAAAAATTCTTAAAACGTGTTTTCCAAGGTGGCAATTTCTTAGAAGAAAACGTGTGAAGACAAGTAGTCCGTTTCTGCTTAGTTCTACGATAGCCTTTATTTGCTACTTGTTGTAATTTACACGGACTACATTGGAATGTCTCAAACCAGGGAGGATACTCTGAGATGTCGTTCTCTGTCTGTGAGTCATTTTGTGTGGATACTCACTTCTATGCCACAAAATGACTCCTGGCCCAAGGAACAGTTACTGTACGCACTTAATAAACGAGATTAACTTTACCAAACTGTGTGGAAGTGTGTGACAACTTGGATACTACAGAAATGGAAAACTTTTGTTAACATCAAAGCGTTTGGCCTAATTACCTACATTTTTTCTAAAAAGAATATTTATTCAAAAAATCAGAGAATACTCAATTTTCGAATATCAATTTAGGATTCATAATATGCCTAAACAATATATTGTAGTAGGTTTTGACGACGAGAACGGCTGTCTGCATTGTGTGGTTACTTCACTATGGCACGCTAACTTTTCGAAATTTTGAAGAACCATAACTTAATTTGTTCAAATGTCACCCCCGTATTTTATTGCTTACACACCCCGCAGCCGGAAACTCAAAAAAAATTAAACTTTTGGGATATAGAGAGCTTACCTAGGTATGTTACATGTATTTTTTTGTGTCGACATTCAATTCTAAAAGGTGAAAAACCCCATCGAAAATTAAGGGGATTTTCAGTTTTCTTTATATAACTTTATAAAACAAGAGATAAACGTTAGATGTAAATGTAATAGTTGCGGCATATATCAAGGTCTTTCAAAATGCGTGACTATAATGTATGCAGGGTGTTCCATTAAGCCATGCGCTTATACTGCAGTTGTTTTTGTAACAATACAAAGAAAAGTTTTAGATATAATTTGTATGACTTTTAATTCTACTTAAAACTATATAGGGTGTTCTAATATACAGGATGTTCCAAAAGTAACAATTAACATTTCTTGGTTTTATTTAACAGAACTTCATATTATATATTAAAACATACATGTATATTATTGAAAACTTATTGCAAGAAATGGTCTCAATCACACAAGTTTAGAAGCAAATCTTTCATTTTATCTATAGAGATATATATCTATATATCTTATACTTTATAATTAATCACATATAAATTTATAAATATATGAAGTTTTGTAAAATAGAACCAAGGATATGTCAATTTCTACTTTTGAAACATCCTGTGTATTAGAACACCCTATATAGTTTTAAGCAGAATTAAAAATCACGCAAATCATACCTTTCTTTGTATTGTTACAAAATTTATTATTGAAGGTTAACGTCAAAGTCACACTTCGTCGGGGGTTCCTTTTGAAGAAATTATGTTATGGTACTTCAAAATTTCTAAAAGTTAGCGTGCCATAGTAAAGTAACCACACAATGTAGACAGCCGTTCCTGTGACCAAAGCCTACTTCAACATGTTGTTTGAGCATATTATGAATCCTAAATTGACATTCGAAAAATCGAGTGATCTCTCATTTTTTTAATACATGGCTGCTATAGCAATTTTTTGTCACACACTCCCACACAGTTTGGTAAAGTTCATCTGGTTTATTAAGTGCTGCATAGAAACACCTTTCAAGATTACATAGGTGTGAAGCAGAATGGTGATTGTAAGTTGCGCGTGGTCCAAAATACCTGACATCAAATCGCACCGCAATCACAGAAATACGTACCAACCACTTGACAAAGACATCATTTCTCTGAAACCATTACAGCTATTGCAATCTATTAACCTTCCACTGACGTGGCGCGGACTGACAGTCCGCAGCAATATTATAAATATTTGCAATAAGTCGGTTAATATATAATTCTCAATATTTTCTGCGCCAGTACCTTTCAAGAATACTAAAATATACAGGGTGTATTTGAAATAAAAGTAAAAATATTAAGAATGGCAAGATACAATTATGTAGAATATAAATCCAAAAAAATTGTTCAATTTCGACGCGAATGCCAGAATTAAAATCTCCCTTATAAATTGTAATATGCGCCGCCTATTGAATCGAGAATGTTCACCTCGATCAATCTAACGCAACAACAGCTGCGGATGTTATAAAAACTACAAGATAACGCTAATGTGTCAGTTTTTTTAAATAGCTTTGAATGAAGTGTTCAGTAATGTACACGTTAAATATCGCCTGTCGCTGCACCTGCCCTCCGCTACATACATATATTCGTTCGAAAATATTCGACAGTGGCGCGACGAATATTTTATAAATATCTTTGTCATTTTTTTTCTCGCGATTGGGAAGAAATTTGCGCAAAATATTTTGGATTTAAATTTAATAAATAATCTTTCCATTTTTCATAGTCTTTACTTTTATTTCAAATACACCGTGTATAATTTGAAGAAATTACAGTGTCCTAGTACTTCTGACACGTGCAATATTCAATTTTGCGGACTGTGAGTCCGCACAGAGTAATCGCGTGACAAAATTATCCACCTGTTAAAAGGTGAGCTGTAGGATTATTTTACGTTATATATATAGATACAATTTTAATGGCAAGCAAAACAAACGCAATGAGTTCTTACGAGAAAGATCAAGAGAGATTAACGAAGATGGAGAATTGCTTACGTGAAATTGACAAAGAGGATAACGTTCAATATGATGACGAAGGAGAAATTGGAGAAAGGGATGAGTTGAAAATACAAGTGAATGACACTGGAAGTGAACAATAAATTTCCGATCAAGAATTTATGTACATAAGCTCAAAACAACCGTGTTTTATCGGGAAAGATAAGGTTATTGATTGGTAAAAGCGCTTACTGCCGTAAAATTTTAGAACAACATTTGAAAACATTTTATTAACCAATTGCCTGGTGCCAAATTATCTCAAAAAAATGTAAAAGAGACTGTGGCTATTTTTTTAATATAGAAATGAGGTACTATTTTCGAGGATACAAATAAACATATTCAACGTGTTCAGCAAAATTACAAACAGGAAATTAACGCAAAAACGAAAGATGCCACTGAGATATAAGCTCTTATAGGATTGCTTTATTTAGGAGTGTTCTAAAATCGAATTGACTCAGTACCGAGGAACTGTGGGCTACAAACGGTACTGGAATAGAACAGTTACGTTTAGTAGTGTAATGTTACAGATTTCGTTTTTTATCACAGCATTTAAGATTCGATGACTCAGAAATGCGAGAGCAAAAGAAAGCAATTGACAAATTCAGACATATTAGACATATAAGACATATACATATTTGAATCTTTTACTAATAACTGCAAAACCCCTATATATACCGTGCGAGTATGTAACGGTTGAAGAAGAACTAGAGGCTTTTTGCGGAAAATATAGTTTCAAGCAATATATCTATACCTACCAAACCAAATCGCTATGGTATAAAGATCTATGCACTGCAGAGTAGGTGCATTGTTCTCCTTCGCATTCTCTCTTGTTGCTTAGCTTCGTGTGAAAGTTCTTCTCGAAACTATATTTCCTAATCATTTTGTCCTAGAGTGAAAACTGTGGAAAACCCCACCAGAGATGACCCAGCTCTCTGGTATGGCATGTCAGCCCCACCAGACTCCACTCTGAACAGACGGTACAATGCCCTATAGGCAACTCCCTCCACTTCACACTGACACATTTCTCAATTCGTATAAAATATTTTTGTCTGCTGACGTTAAAAACTTTCAGAGAATTAGTTAATATCCATTAAAGAACGAATTCTACATTTCCCTTGAACCTTCCGGATTACTTTTCTCCGCCTATATTGTGTAAATTCTAAACAGTTATTTATGTGAGTATCTGTAGCTAACGTGCTTCTAAAATGTAATAAAGCGCCGGCATTATTTTGCCCTGAGAATAAGTTGTTCGAGAAAGTTTCTTTATGGTTATCGCAACAAGTAGAAAGCTATTTAATATCGGAAATCCTCGACCATTGGAAATAATGTTTGTTCCGAAAACCACTGACCGATATAAAGAGAGTCAAACTTCCAGTGCAAAGTAATTGAAAGCGAGAATTACAGTAGCAGAAGACCTCTCCGTGTACTGTGCGAAAGAAAATAAAAGTAATTCTAGATTAAATTACATTCGTGAATTGAAAGTGGAGGGAAATTTAATTATTTCGGACTGATTCTATTTTTGTTTTTCAGACTAAAATTAATGCAGTTAGTAAGGTACTATGTTTCTAACGTGCTGTGAATATTATAACAAGTGAAATGACATCTCGGTGTTTGTAAATTACATAATATGGGATGCGAGATTGACTTGATCCATTAGTTACTAATTTCAACAATAAGCTTAATACCATATCAATATTTTACTTAACAAGACAATTAGAAAGAATAAAATAGTTATTTACAGTTATAAATGCATACAGCTGTTCTAACGTTTCAGTGTCGTATCATAGAGTCAATAAAGGACAAAAGTGCTGGTTGTCAAAAACTACGTCGCTCTTTTAAAGAATCTACAATACGAAAATTTGAATTATCCCTTTGTTGCGAGAATTGGCCAAATTTCGATAATAATAATAATAATAAATATTTTATTTGAATATTTTATTTTCACACGCAGTATACAAGAGACAAAAGTAGCACACTTGACTTGTATAAGCTGGAAATACGTCACAGAAACAAATAGCTTATGTATTATAGACATCATGGACACAATAGTAATTCACATTAAGTAAATACTCCTTAACAGGTTTTTTGAACAAGTATAAGTTAGCGATGCTTCTTATTTTAGAAAGAAGGTTGTTATATAATTTACATCCCATAAAGTAAGTACCTTTCTGAAAAATTTCTTTTCTATTCTGTGCCGGAAAGAAGTGTTTGTCTGTTCGTGCATTATATTTATGACCACTATGACTACACTAAAAATCAGACTTATTCTTAAATACGAAGCATAATACTGCCAGGTTTCTCAAACGTCAAACAGCAGTTATCTGTTTGGTATCTGGCAATTTAACAAGAACTACCTTTGTTAAATCGCCAGGTACCAAAGAGATAACTGCTGCTTGAGGTTTCAGAAACCGGGCATTAATCAAGTATGTAAATATCATAAAAGGTTAGTAAAACATTAGCTTTAAAATATTGTTTGCCAGAATCTCTATAGCCGAGATTATAAAGAATTCGTATAGCTCTGAATTAGAAAAACTCTTTCAGATTGTGGAAATAAGCCCCAGTGAATTGCCCCTATAGCGCATACAAGAAATAAAATATGTATTATAAAAAGTTAGGAGAGAACTAATGTTATATTTTTTCTTGAGTTGTTTTAAGGCATAACAAATTTTTGATAACGTACCTACTGCATAGATTATCGATATGTTCACTCCACTTTAAATTTTCATTTATGATTATTTACTATAGTAACCTGTCTGAAAAATCTAAATACGTCACTGGAGTCCTATTAACACAGTGTCTTAAGAAAGCGCCAATTAAATTCAACTAGTTATCATAAATGAGTTATTTAAAAAATTGGATTCTCAAAAATTCACTTTTCTTGCCACAGCGCCCGAACCACGTTAAATATCTAAAGTTTTTTTATGGGGTTCAATACGATTTTACCTCAAAATAATTTCATCTCATTTAACCAAATCTGTATCTCGCCTAATAAGGAAAATCCCCATGTTGAGAATGATTCTGTGGACACACGGTATATTATATTATTATAGAACTTTTTCTTTTGACTTTTAAAATTTGGAAAAAGGGACTATGTTTATACATATTATATAAGTTAAGAATAATGAGGGTATCCTCAAGTTTAACGCGAAAAACTGTTAGTTAAGCACCGTCCATAACTTTTGAAGTTAGTACATAAATATATCGCTGCTATTTGAATAACAGACGGCAAGAAGAGGTTCTATTGTTTTACAGAGCTGCATTATAACATGGCAAATACGTATTTATAAAGTACGTACTTAACATACTTAACAGCTTTTTTGGCATCAGAGGTGAATAAACCATGAAACGAAAATAAAAATTGAGTTACAAACTTAAGTTGCATATTTCTGTAGCTATTTGTTTTAATGTTTATTTAAGTTATGCAATGCCATTTGTTATGTATTAACTTGTTCTGCAATTTTTTAACGTATTAAAAAAATCGGTTTTAAGAATGCTGTTATATCTGAGTCCTAAAATATGTAGTTTCATCTTTTTCTTAAAATTTAAGTTTCATAATTCAGTGTTTATTATCTTGTTAGAACAACTACCGAAATTATTTTTAATGAGCAACACTGTCGAAGTACATACATATACTTCAATTAACATGCTTCAGTACTATCGTGAAACATTTAAAATTGTGTCCTGACAATATTCAAGCTATCTACAAACTTGGAATCTTGGAAGAAGAATCTAAATTCAAGATATGATTATTTATTTCAATCATATTAATAGGCTTACTTTTATTATGAAAGTACAGTGAAACCTGTTTAAAACGGAATCGACTGGGACTAAAATATTTTCCTTTGTACACAGGTTTCCGTTTTACTCAGGTTATTATACATATGTATTAAAATATGAAATTCTAATGTTTCATTCAACCGTCCAATCTAAAGCATACCAACGCGTGAAATTCCAAAATTTTAACGAATTTGCTAAAGTTATAAGACAAAATAGGCAAGTATCTAGATCATATTGCAGAAAAAAGAACACATTTATACATACATACCTATTTTATTTTATTGATATAAATATATGTATGTACAAGCAATAAACAAACAATATTCCCTTTGTATTCCGTCTTCCTATTGAGTCGTTTTAACTAGTAGTCCACACGTGTTATACATTTTTCAATAGACAAAGTGTTTCCTTCATAGATGGCCGTCAGAAATGGTCTGTTTTCTAATCGTAAATCAAGCCAAGGACCGTTGCCGGTCATTTAAAGTATGTAAACTCTGTTATTTATGGTGGAAACCGATTCCGTTTTATGGAGGTTGACAATACTTTTTGGTCTAAATTTATTAGTACGGTTTCGCGTTAAACAGGTTCTGTTTTAAAAAGGTACAGTTGCTATGTTTTTTTACGAGGACGATTCCGGACTATGAAAATTTTCCGCCTTAAACAGTTTTCCGTTTTATCAAGGGTCCGTCTTAGGCAGGTTTCACTGTATACGAATTTGGTCTTTTGCTCATTAATTATTCATTTATTTGAACTCATCCATTTATGAATAGTGTTCAAGGTTGCTGAAGCCACAACATTGATTGTATCAGTATTTACAGGCATAATAATTAAGTTGACATCATCCGCATACAGTACAGCATTTTTTATATTTTTCAGAAGTTTTGGCAAGTCATTTATAGCAAGAATAATGTTTGTAGCTGTTTACGGTTTGATAGATATGATTGGACCCATTGTCTATGCTATGCTATGCCTCTTACCCCATACTGTTCTAATTTATCTAGAAGAATATCATGATTTACTAGATCAAATGCTTTTGATATGTCAATAAAAATCCCTTCGTCTAGGATTTCATATATGGTTTTTAAAAAGTTAAAAACAGCTGTATCGGTACCTTTGTTTCTAGAAAAGCCATGTTGATTAGGGAATAGTAACCTGAAGCGTATTAGATAGTTGACTAGATACCTGTTACCATTATACTTTCGTAGATTTTAGAGAAAACCGGTAACAAGCTTATCGGACGATAATTTTCTAAAAAGTCTTATATCCCCTTTTTTATAAATTGGGTAAATAGTAGATAACTTTAAACCGGTAGGAAAATCACCTTTTTCTAAAGAAAAATTAATTAAATACGTACAGGTATTATAATAGGCGAAGGTTGTTTTACAATAAAAGAGTAAATTTGATCGTATCCTGTCGAATTTGAGGTTTAAACCATTAATAATTTATTGTTTTTATATCTTTTCAACTACTGGCGGAATAAAAAAAGACGTAGTGCTATCCAACATATGTGCATAATCTTCAATGTCAAACCAATTTATATTATCGTTCAGATTAGCTAGTCTTACTGAAAGTGAACCAAAGTGCTGATTAAACTTGTTACATAGTCCTTCTCTGTCAGTATCATCCGGTAGTGTGCAAGTTTTATAATTAAGACTGTTACGTATCACAGACCAGACGGCTTTAGTTTTATTTGCAGATGTACAAATTAAATATCATTCATTTCAAATTGTTTTTTATATAAATAATCTTTGCCAAACTTCTCATAATTTTTAATTCCTGGCGATATCTAGGATACTGCGGGCTTATTTCTTTTAGAAATAATAGATTATTCTTAATTTCAAATATTTCTGGACTAATCCATGATTTTGTAGATTTACTTTCAAGTTTACATTGTATATATTATGGAAAGCACAGCCTGTGATAGTATAAAAAGATATTTAAAAATGTTGTAAATGCCAAATCAGGACAGTCACATTGGTAAACAGTAAACCATGGTTCCTTCCTCAGCATATTACAGAAGCTAGCTAGAGAAGGACTACAATAATTATACCTATACTCATTGGTGTTAGAATGTTCTACATTCAAATATAGAAGCTGACTGTAGTGGTCGGATAAATTATTGTCTTTGCAAGAAGTGGAAAAGTATTTATCTGAAAAATTTACTAAGATGTTATCTAGACAAGTTAAAGAGTTATTAACTACACGTGTAGATTGATCGATAGTTCTATATAAATTATATACGCTACATAAGCCTTCAAACCGTTGTCGCATAGAAAACGGAACTAAAAAAATTATGCTAAAATCTCCGCCTATAACAGTAACTTTACCTTCACTGTCTAATGTCTCTAAAAAGTTTGAATAATTTTCCAAAAATAATTCAAGATCTGAATTGGGGGTCGATAATTAGTTTCTACTAATAATTTTGATAATTACAAAGATTTTTTCAATTATTTCTATAAAACATTTCTTCGTCATTTTGGCGCACATTTTCCAGGAAAACTCTTCTAGTAAAACTTGGGTAGATGATAAAATTTAACTTTCCAGTGACAGGCTTAGGGATTTATATCACTTAAGACAAAAGTACCCTCACTTTTCTAGCAATTATAATCAGGCTAAGTGTAGACAAAGCATTATTGCTCCACGTAAACAAGCATTTTATGGCGACAAGATTCTAAATTTACAAAAATCAAAAACAGCTTGGTCTATTATCACAAATTTTGAAGGGAGAAAAAAAATGCCCTGTTGATATCTCTTTGCGTGATCAACGATCCCTTATACCCCCCAACACATTTAGCACTAGCTTTGTTACTGAACCACATAATATACATACTTTCTAACATCAATGCTTCTCAACAACTCCTTCCTATCAATGTAAGTGACTGTCGTAATTGCATGTGTGCTTTTCCTTTCTCTGAAAATAAGTTTCTTTGTATTATAGGATATAAAATAAATTTACTGCTGGACCTGATGGTGTACCCTGCAGACAATTACGTAGGGTAACGCCGATTGGTGTGGGTCCACTAGCAAAGTTTATTAATTTGTCTTTCAACGATGGATGTTATCTTGATATCTTAAAGGTCTGTGTGTACGTCTTGTGTATAAAAAAAGATTCGCCGTTCAATGTAGCAAACTATCGCCCAATATCACTGACATCTGTTTTTGCTAAAATTTTTGAATACGCTATGCTTACTAGGCTGAAGAAGCATCTGAATTAATAATTTAATTACGAGTAGACAACACTGCTTTAGATAAAATTACTCAACGATTACACCAGTTCATTCGTTCATAAATAGCGTTGTCCATGCTCTGGACGAAGGAAATTGTATTTCTTTGTTATTTTGTGACCTTACGCGTGCGTTTCACTGTGTCAGGCATGATGTACTAATAAAAAAGATGGAATGCTACGGGGTCCGTGGTGTCGTGGCACAGTGGTTCTAGTCGTATTTATCTAACAGAGTTCAATTTGTACAGATCTCATATAAGTTAGACAGGCGGAATATAAAAAAATGCGCATCTGCCATTTTACCGGTCACATTGGGTGTACCTCAGGGCTTTATTCTGGGATCTATTTTATTTCTGATGTTTGTAAATGACATAACTTCATTTATAAGTTCTTCCCTTTTTTTATATGCCGACGATACAACTGTTGTTGTGTCAAACCCAGATATGATAGGCTTGGAAACGCATGCAACTGAAGTTCTTAACTGATGAACTTAGTCAATGGTTCAGTACAAACAGCTTGCACTTAAACGCGGCAAAGCCTAATTATATCGTATTCAGTACATCCCACGCTTCATGCGTCTGCGACCTAAACTCATTTCGGAACGCTTCACCATTAGTACGTCATCAGTCTTCAAAATTCGTAGGTTTCCAGTTGGATGAGTGTAATCATTGTGAACTAATAACTAAGAAACTAAATACCTCGTCTTATTTCCTAAGAAACTTGAAATGCATTTTAAATATAACTTACCTTCTATCCTTTTATTTCTCTGAAATTCATTCTATACTTTTATATGGTATAATATTTAAGGGACCTTCCAATCACGCGAAGAGCGTATTTGTCGCACAAAACCGTATTATTCGTTACCTAGCTAATATAAAAAGCCGTGAACCTTGTACTTAGGTCATTCGTTGAGGAGTACGGTATCCTACCCTTATCCAGTAGGTACATATGTATATATTAGAACTTTTGTGCTTTGTATTCAAAAATTAGAATGATTTTTGAGAAATTGTGACAACTATGTTTATAACAATAGAGGTAAGAACAATTATATTACACCAAAAAATAAATTGAATGTATCGCACAGGGCACCAAATTCAATGGGAATTAGATTTTTCAACTTGATTCCGGTAAACATAAAATTGGAACAAAATTTCAATATATTAGGAAGATATTTGAAAGTGTATTGCCCAAGCACGGCGCCTACTCTACCCAGGAGTTTCTCGATATTGTCTGGTAGATCTTTTTACTCTTTTGACTTTATTGACATGCTAACACAACATATTGTGGGGAGCTGAAAGCAAATTTTAAGTTGAAAAATTCGGTCTAGTCTTAACATTTGTTGGTGTGCGTGTTGTCTTTATGTATAGGTAGTCTAAAGTTAGTGTATGTTATATGTATGTTATATATTGACAATGGCTATATCAATATGATCACGACAATAAAGCACTATCTATCTATCTACATATCTAGTATGGTGATATTGGTTGGTAACAAACGGAAGATGTATGTATTAGATGTCCGCGTATTTTCAAGTTTACGTCAAATTGTATATTAATTATAATTAAAATTATTATTTTTAAATCTATTGCTCGTGAACTCCTAATAAGGCTTTTAACATGTGAGATTCTGCAAGCAGCCAATTTTCTGGCTTTGTTAAAATGACTTTCTTTGTTCTATGGTTGTGGAAATGTTCATTGTTAGCCCAGTTTTAAAATGCGGCACTTAAATTTGGATGAAGTAGTATAATTAGGGAGATAATATTCACCGAAAACCGATTTTATGTATTTTCCCTATGTCTCACTCGGCCGTGGAAACCCTGTGTAGTCGGAGGAAGTTATACAAAATTTCAAATAATAATAATATCGAAACAACTCGACCTCTTCCAAACAATCTGTAGTACTCCGGTAAACCTTTTATTGCAGATTTGGCAAACACGCTCTTGCGTTCTGCGTATACGCCAACATTTGTCTATTCCGAGTACAAGCTAGCCACTTTACAAGAACATAAACAAATGACACTCACTGATACAAGTAGTAATTATTACAATTTAATCATTGTATGTATATGTATTTGTGGCCAAGACTTTAAAGTTCCCGTGATTAATGCCAAGTAATCCATTTTGAATAAGCTGCGCGGCTATTATAGATCTACATATGTTGTACATATGTATCTATGTATTATGCACGGTGGGTATCTCGTCAATGTTCCATGATTCTACACTGGATGTTCCTTTTTGTTTGTTCACTGTAACTTTCCTCGTATTTGCATTCGAGTTCCTAAATGTCTTTTCTGTGTAGCTTCTATCTTCTTAATAGTATTGAACGGTGTAATAATATTCTTTTGCAACGGGTTCTTTAATGTATCAGTTACTTCAGCGACGTAAGGTAGACATGGATGTGTTTTTGGTTCTAGTTGATCTATATTTTCGTTCTTCCTCTCTTTTTGTTTTTGTTTGTTGTTTAAAGGCCTCCTTAAAGATATTAGCGACGATCAGTGATAATGATGATCCCATTACTGTATCATCCTTTTTTCATAAATAGTATTGTTGGTAATTCGTTGACGTTAAACAAAGTCTTGCAAGATCTACAAGATCTTCTCGTAATTCTGCCAGCGTTAATTGTTTGATGATCTCCAATTTTTCATCTACTGGTACGTTAGTGAAACAAGATTCAACTGACTAATTGTAAGATGTGACTACTAGATATCAGCAGCAGTATTTTTACGAAATGCTGAAAATTTTTCATATAGTTGCTCGTTTGTGCACTGCATTGCTGTAGTTGTCTAGCAACACATCTTGGCACTTCATAGAGACGCACAAGTACTGACAATCGGTTTAAGAGGGTTTTCTGATTTGTGGACATTTGGCAATATGTATCATTGTGGTAGTCAACCCTCCAAATGAAGGCTTTGCCTGAAAGTAGCCGCTTGTGGTTTTCTTATGGTACAGCTGAATTCTCGATAGCTTTTCTAATTTGCTAGTCAGTCTTGTTCGCAAGATGTCTAGCTCATACGGCGATCAATTATTCGTTCTCTTGATTGACTTTCTGCTCAGTTTTGGTGATGTGCTTTGTCAGTGGTTAAGTTTTGCAGTATGCAAAAAAGATATTCCATTGACGAAGTTGTATCGAAAACCAAATTATATTGTAAAGGTTTCGGAATAATTTTGATCTTTATTCGAATTAGAGTGTTGTAATTGACCTTGAAGTGGAAAAAATATCGGGAAAGTAAGATTTTATTGAAATAAGTTTTAAGGGCGAACAATTTATGTTACCTAATTGCTAGGCGGTTGTAAGTTGTAAAATTATTTCTGAATCACGGTATTGCGCCCAAAACTCGATGTGATACGAAGTGCTTCATCAACCTAGGAAACAACATCAACATCTACAAATACATTAACGAATTATGGAAGTTGTTGAGTACATTCTCTGGTACAGTTATAAAGAGAGAACTTGGAACTATCATTACTTTTTTAGGCAATGACATCTTGAAACCTGAAACTTTAACAATCAATAGTTTATAATTTTTGAAAAGATTACTCTACCAACAAAAGCCTTCAAACAAGATATTTGTATAGTTATAAAAACATTATGAACTTTATTTTGATATCGAACTGGTTGAATAGTTTAAGCAATGTGATTTATTACTTTACTTCTACTATGGTTTTGCTCTTAGTTTCGATAACTACAGTTTTACATAAATATACACTTTTCTTTATATAATTGGTTTCATTTATCTCCACTAACGACTATAAAACACATTTTGCAAGGCCATTATCTAGAGCTTTAGCAGAAAATTATAATATCCCTTTAAAATAATGCCTTGTACGTGTTTAAACGAAAATTGTTAAAGATATATTAGGGTTCCTGAAAAAATGCATTGTTTCTTATATTACGTCATTTTATATTCTGAAAGCATATCGGGCTTTATATATGAAGATATTACCATATTGAGCGTTTTACTTGCTGACGGAAAAAGTATATTGCTAACAGGATGTGTCGAAAGCCCGTCCAACAAAATTGAAATTATGTATCTTTTTGTTTTGTGATACGCTGGATATTTACAAGCGTATGAGGTAGAATGTTAAACAAATATTAAAAGTCTTATTTCGACTTCGTATTAAGCTCTTTTAAAAAGCACTCTTTCACTCACATGCTTAAAAAACTTAATATATCAAATCAATCAATGCAATTGAGTTACCATACAAAAATCCACAAACATATCAAACAGCAAAGGAAAATGTTCAGGATTTATGTTTGGAAATGTAGAAGTAGGAGAGAAAAAGGAAAAATGGATCTCAGTGCGAAGCAATATGCTTTGGAAAGGGAAGAAAACAAATCGATGAATACAAACGATTTTATTACTTTACAGAACAATATATTCCTGTCACTTTCAAAACATTCAAATAGTGTCTACGTCAAACATCGTAACATCTAATATCGAAGGATTTATAACTTTTACATTCAAGTGAAAGAATTAAATAAACATCATTCATTCGCATTTATTTTAGATCTTTTAGATATATTTTTTCATATACGAAGTACCTCTTCCGAAAACTTTTGATGCTAAAACTTCAAATCTATGTAATTACTGCTTGTCAATGATTTAATTCTTAGCGAAACTAACGTAAACGTTAGTTTCGTTGATTGCATTTAATTTTTCAGATTGTATTATGAGACCAATTTCGGCAGAAAAAATAAACAGATATTAATATGTAATGTATCTTACACTGTACACCTTTATCGTCTACAAACCTCTACACCTACAAACAGCTTTGCCCTGACTAATTAAAGATTACACCAAGGCTGTACAGTGATGGTTGGAATATAACAAGTACCAAAAAGTTGGTGCTTGTTTTGGTGAGATAAGTTACCAATTCGTTTCACATGCATTGTTTCATCGCAAAGCAACACTATGTTAAAGCAAGCATGTATGGCATGTATGTAAATTGAAACACCGAATGTGTGGCGTATGATTTTGTTAAATTGTCGCGATTCGATAATATAATTTGCTGTTATAATACAATATAGAAACTGAATAGAACCACCAATTTCGTAAATTTTTCATATTTCATATGGAATTTCTAATATTTTACGTTCTACCAAATTCCTAATGAACGATAGGCATGAACAAATTTTTACATAGACGCACTATTTGGCATGTGTAAAAGTAACTCCACTCCTATCCACCTACTCAAACTTCAAATCTCAAGAGTTGTTTTAGGTTGTACTAGCTTTGCTCTATATTGTTCTAGAGTTTCACAAAATAATATTATAACATTGCTGACAAAGTTTTAAATTTTGAAAGTTGTTGCAGGTCACTCTAGTTTTAGAACGCTACGAAAACCTCTGTGCAATTTGAGGTAAAAGAAATCTATTCCAATCCTGGATAAATGATATCTGCTGATTCAAAAATATATTGCATGCTTCATTGTTGTGCAAAATGGTATCAGTAGATGTCCATGATTGGATAGTAGGACAGAAATTCATAATTGGAAAAATAGTCTATAAGAAAATGTTTGAAGCTCAAAGATACAACTTTCTGCGGAAAGATCTGGAACATGTACAAAGGGTTCTGCTGCCTTCTTTATCTATAAGACTACGCTCTATAAATCAATTTCCTAAGGACTTACCTAAAGAGGAACCGTTGTAAAACGTTTCTACCTTTGCGTAAAGAACAATTGAGCGGTGCCTATATAAACGAGTTTTTAGTGAACAATAGAGGCCCAATATATAAAACCATTGTTGCTAATAATCTAAATTGTTTCAAAAGATCGGAATGTTTAATGAAGTTGAAATTTTCCTAACGTTTTTTCACAAATTATGTTTTCACCAAAGCATAAAATCTGTAGGCCACGCTATCAGGGACTATTATCTTGATAGGAGATTACTGTTAGTCTTTTCACCGCAAGATTTCACAAACAGCACATAGCAAGAAAACCTACATTAATAGCATTAAAGATAGAAAATATATCGAGTTAGACAGGAATCTTTGAAGAATATAGTATTAAAAATATAAATACAATATTATACGAGGAGTAGTCAGTAAGTAGGTCACAAAAAGCTATTATAAAAAGAATTAGAGAATCAATGGTTGCCGCACAAAGGTGTTTGTGCTGGTGTCTGAACCACGTGCATACCTCCTGTTGTCAGGAGTCGCCCTCGAAATGTTTGCCGCCAAGATGCTTTGTGATTGGACTGAACAGATGATAGTCGCTTGGAGCCAGATCGGGACTGTAAGTCGGATGTTCAAAAAGTTTCCACCCTAATTCTGCAATTCTCGCCTGGGTTAAGTGGGCCGAATAGGGCCTGGCATTATCGTGATGCAGCAATACTCCCCTCGTCCGTAGGCGTGGACATTTTCGTCGAATTGCATCCCGAAGCAACAAGAAAACTCTACAGCATGATTTAGCAGTCGCGTTCTCATTTCTGTTCTAGAAATGGGCTAGAAGCACTCCTTGATAATCCCAGAACACGGTAAGCATAACCTTACCAGCTGAGGGCACAACCTTGAATTTCTTTGTTGATGACGAAGAAGGACGTTTCCATTACATTGAAGCACGCTTTGTTTCGGGTTGGTAGTGGTGGCTCATCCCCAGTAACAATCATGTTAAGCATGTTCTCCCCTTCCAGTGTGTATCGAGGGAGGTGTTGCAAGGACAAGCATATTCGAATTCTTCTGTGTTTCCCGGCCAATTGTCTAGGTATACCCACCGTGAGCAAACTTTTCGGAAATTCAAACGATCGTGTATGAGTTCGTAGGCTAAACCATTGAACCTTATTGAAGTTGCTATACTGTCTATTGTTACCCGATTGTGAGTTCAAATCATCTCTTCCACCGGTACAAGTATTGCATCTGTCGAAAACTGAACGGGTGGCCACTTCGCTGATCGTCAACAACTTTCGAGCGTCCTTGACCCGTTATACACGGTTTTATGCGACAAACACTTTTGACCGTAAACAGGAGACATTTCCTTATGAATATCTTTTGCAGAAAGTCCTTTCGCCCAGAAAAAAGACGCACAACACCACGTTGCTCTTCCATAGTACACTCTTCGAGCACGGTCGCCATTTTAACACTGCCTGTGTTCGCGCACAGCAACTAATAATGAGAATTATATAGCTAGATTGTGGTGGCACCTATTGACAGATAGGGAAACAACTCACTTATATTTTCAACTTTCCTACAGCAGTTTGTGACTTATTTAATGAGTTTCCCTCGTATACTAGAAAAAAAATCTGTTTGAGTTTTATGTTGTTTACAGTTAGTTCCATTTCCATATTAAATATCTCTGGTGATATTTGAACGAACTAATTGGGGTAAATAAATTACTATTACTAATATACAGATTTAATAACATATTTGTAGCATCGAGTTTAACAAATATTGCATAGAATATTTATCTTATCCTATCATTTTACCTGTATCCAGAAGTATCTAAGAACATAGTTAATGTAATGTTAGTGATAGATTGAATAATTGTTAGAGTATCTTTCACCGGTACTTTTATGTATGTAGCCGTTTTGTGGTGATTTTATTGTTGAATCTTTTGAAAATTCGCGAGCAGCTGAATTTATTACAGTTCTTTCAGTCCCTAGATCAATTTTACAGTACAAAAACATTGCCCCATTATACTTGCGATTACGGTAGTATATAAGTACATACACAGTATCATATAGCACCCTTAGTGAAAGAACTATTGGTAACAACATAAAATATATAATCACTGACACATTTGCGATTATCAACAATTAATAGTATTGTATAAAGCACATTATATTCTATAAAGCACATTATTCCAATAATGGGGTGCTGAATGTGTGAAACTTAGGGTGTTATAATACTGTTGTCCTCGCGCAAGCAATAAAGCGTCGCAAATTATTCGAAAATCATATACCTGCCATGAAAGTTTACGCACATCACTAAAACAGCCATCGTAAGTGTAAAATAAGCAAGAGCGATCTCCGCTTTAATGGACAGCTCAGAGTCGTTTGCGGCCGGTAACAATCCGTTCGCCAGCACTGAGCGATTTTGAATAATACATGTTATAATCTTTACAGAGTGTGCCATGCATTATGCAGACAACTACCTGAAATATTCAAGTCCTGACAGCTAGCGGATATACCTTCCTGCGATCCGATTTTGCGAGTTAAGTGTTACACGGATGGGACGTAGGATGCTAACTAAGTTATACGTTTTTCACGCTTAATAGGAGAGTCTATGTATGTTTCCTTTACGGAAGTCCAGTATATCATTAGTACTGCGACACTTAGAAAGAGAAGACAAAGTTTAGGATGTAGATGTTGGCATGACCGGTATAATTCTACCACTTGCGGGATTAAAGAAGGAGAACACATACTAAGGTATAACTATATAAAATATCCAGAGAAATGGAGTGCTTGGTACTAAGAAATCTGCGAAAGATAGTGTCGTTATCTTGTTTATATATGTAATAAATGTGTTTGTGGTAGTTTATCACGCTCAAATGCTCCATTTAGACGAACGAAACCTGGCGATTTTCAGGCGAGTGTTCACGGCGTTTTCCAGCGAAATTAGAAAGTTAGAGTGTGCTAAACTTCGCGAACAAGTTAGAAACAAACATTTCAAACTCGGTTTGTCATAATTGTGCAACTACGTTCATTTGTCATACATATCAGAGCAGTGATGAATAAGTTATGTAGGGTATTTCACATAACACAAATATAGAGCATTAAAAACAATGGTTAATTATCCTTGTAAATGGGGTATCTGTATATATAATCACTGTTTGACGTAATAATTTGAGTTTTCCATAATTATAGCAGCAGTTTCAATATTCGTACATAACACTCATTCAAAACTGTAGAATGCTACCGTTGGCTGTTCATCTAATCATAAATAAATGTACAATTACATGATTGGATCGCTAGCATAGTTAGTTTATCATATATTAACTAAGAAGTGCGTAATATTCGATTTGAACATTTGTCAGTACACAAATTATTCAGTACTATGCAAAGCCTGCGCGCATATGTGTAAATCGATTAAAAAATACCACACAGACATAAATATTTTGAATAATGACAACTATAAATATATTAGAATCTGATGTACATATAATGTCTAAAAGATTAGATGATGGCGATTTGATTAAGTATCTTTTATGCCTTTTTTGATTTCTATTTCAAAGATTTAAATGTAGCTAAAATTAGCAAACAATTTCTCTACTGTAGTGACTGTAGGGTTTGATGTCTCAAATGTAGGTCTAGTAAAATGCAGCTTGCTGAATTTACATTCGTTTTAATTGGTACACACATAATTAACTCATTACAGTAATATATTGTTCTAACTTAACTATCGTTATATCAAGTGGCGCGAAATTTAAAATGATTGGATACTACATCCCCCCCTTTGTTTAATTTATTACTAAATTAACTAAATTAATCAATATTGAAATCGTCGAATCGGCGGGGTAAACGGCTTGGACGGTGGGGTCGTTGTCTGGTGTTCAACTCTGCATGGTCAGTGATACTGTCTCGGTTTGCGTCATCGTCCTTTTGGTCCTTTTCGTCCTCCGGATCTATGATCAATTTGTGATCTTCCGTTTTTGCATCTGTGCAATCTCTGTTGTTGGATGGGGTATCTATGCAGGTAGGTTTAGTGGGTTGGACAAAGGTTTGTGAGTTAAAAGGTTTGAAAAATGATTTATTTCTAACTATTGTTTTGTTTTGTCTCGTGGCTGTAATTTTGGTACCTTCTACTTTTGTGACTTGAAATGGTACGTGATCGTAAGTTGGACTTATCGCATCTCTTTTCCTTTGACGGCATAGAACCATGTCTCCTATTTGGTAGTGTCGTTCTCTGTGTTTCCCTCTTTTGTCACTGTATTCTTTATATTTCCTTCGATTTTCTGCTTCTACTTGGTTGTCATTGGCTTTAGCATCTATTACCGTTGGTAAAAAGTTGTTTATATCTCTATTAAAAACTAATTGAAAGGGCGACTTTGCTGTGATACCATGAGGTGTGCTACGGTAGTTTAATAAAAACTCCTGTAGTTGTGAATCAAATTCATTAGTTTCTATATTGGCGCATACAAAGGCACGTTTTATAGTTTTTACCAGTCTTTCTACCATTCCGTTTGCTTGCGGCCAGTACGGTGTAGTCTTGTGGTGTTTGATTCCATATGTTGCTAAAAAATCTTCGAATTCTTTGCCATTGAATGGTGGTCCATTATCCGAAGTAATTTTTACGGGGATTCCTACGAAAGCGAATATTTTCTGTAGCACGGGTTTTAGATCTATAAACTTTGTTGAGTTTATCATTTCGATGAACGGATATCTGGAGTATTCATCTACTAGTAGTACTGCATATTTGTTGTTTTGAAAAGGTCCTGCGTAATCGATGTCTAGCTTTATGAACGGTTGATTGGGCGTTTCTCTTAGTTGTAGCGGTGCTTTATATTTTGATTCATCTGTTGCTTGACAAGCTATACATTTGCGAATTTCTTGCTCTGTTAGTTTGTCGATGTTCGGGAACCATACTTTAGACCGTAATAGTTGTTTTGTCTTTACAATTCCTTGATGACCTAGATGTGCCAGTTTTATTGTTCTCTGCTGCAGAGATCTAGGTATTATTATCCTATGACCTCTCAGTATTATGCTCTGCCCCAGTGTTAGTTCATCTTTAACGTTTTTGAACTGTCGTATGTCTGGTTTTTCCCAGGCGTTAGCGTTTTGATTCTGTATTGCAGCAATTACTTGTTTTAATACTGGATCCGTTTCGGTTTCTTTGGCTACTTCCTGAACTGTGAGTTTCTTTGGCATATTGCTTTGGATAATAAAATTGACATAATTCTCTGTTTTGATTTCGTCATGTATTTCCGCAATGACAGGGTGTCTGCTAAGGTAATCAGATGGATTTGTTTTTCCTTCTTGATAAACTACTTTGAATTGATGGTGTTGTATTTTAAGACAAAGACGTTCAATCCTTGCACTTGGCGCTGTTCTTGGATTTTCTAGAATATTTACTAAAGGCTTGTGATCTGTGTATATTATAAATTGATGGCCTGTAAGATAAATGGAAAAATGTCTGATTGCCCATGATATTGCAAGCATTTCTTTTTCTATATGGCTGTATTTTTGTTCAGCTAGGGATAATGATCGACTAGCGAATGCAGTAATGTTGCGCTTGGGATGATTTCCTTGTGAAAGAATTGCTCCTAGACCTTTCGGGCCTGCGTCCACATGTAGATGCGTTGTTTCATTTACTTTGAAATATGTTAATTTGCTGGACTTTATTACAAGATCTTTCACTTTATTATATTCTGCCTGATGTTGTTTCGTCCATGTCCATTTTGACTTTATTCGCGTTAGCTCTCTTAAATTTT
>ML217832.1:0-16095 GCA_004785975.1 Popillia japonica
ACGTTGCACGTCAATATGTATTTGAACTAGATAATTTTTAACCCAGCATAATAGTAAAACGAAAATTTAAATAAATCAGTTTGTGTTTTATTCCATCTTTCCGTGGATTTATTAGCAATTATTAGTTTTGTATGTTTGAATATATCTGTCGCCACAATCTACAATTATTGACAATGATTTGCTTCATACTAACATTAGTTATGACGTAACAGACAAGATCTGTACTTCAGAGTATATATATATTCTTGCAGATAATACTAATTTTAATACATACAACCAATAGATCATACTGTATTGTTTTATTTAACAACACTACTAATACTGCACTCAACTACTACAGAGAAATGTATAGAATTAGCTGAACTAGGAAGTTCTTATGTGATACCTTACAATATATTCAGCGTAGAAGTGCCATTGTCAAAACTTAGAACATACATATGTATGTATGATATCCTCTAAATTATATTTCTTCAAATGCTTACGTGATAGCAACACTTTGTGAGTGATCGCGCAAATTCTAGATCAGTTACAGCAAGCATAATGTTATAGTACTATACTATACATACAGACATATTGTAAGTAATACATCCAATAACAAAAAAGCACACTTTCTGCTGCACCTGCTTCCAAAGAATAAATGTATTCTTCCAAGAAGGTTATCAATGCTGTTGATGAAAGTGATCCAAGTATAAAAGAATACAATAATGTTAAAGAATTAATAAATTTGGAAAAACAAATATTTCAAATTTTAAAAAGTAAACAAAAAAGAATCGAACATACACATATCATTAAATTAAATATTTTATGAATGAAACCGCTATTATAATCGACACTTTCTATGTTTCTGGAAAAAATAGAAGAAAATGACTTTTTCGTGATTACTTAAGAATTACGTAATAATGTAAACGATAAAACCTGAATAGTTCATTAATACATTCATTTAGTTTTTTTTACCGAAATGTTTTGATTAAGTGTGTCACTTCATTTTCATGGGTATGAAAACTCGTTCTGGCAATGATAAGTAGAATCGAATAGCCGACTATGTGAAATGCATAAAAATTATGTATTTATATGCAAAATGTGATCTTTTCTTTTGTTTAACAGCTAATATTGAGATTAAAAAAGAGTTAGATAATATCGACAAGACATAAAAAAAATTCGATTAAACTAAACCGATCCAGTATTGGATCTATTAGTATATATAATAATATTATGTAAATATCACAAGTATTATGTCATGTTGTATTTCGTAAAATGTGGATTACACACGAAGACGTTCGCATTCGCTCTAAAAATCACATCAGAATCGAATACATTTATATAAATTGTCGCATAAATAAGATATTAGCATTTATGCAAAGTTGGCGGCTAGATTTGGCGATTTATAGTAAGGATAGACGAGGATGTGTTCACAAAAAAAGACGCACACACTCGCACGGCCATCGAGCTTTAACGACTCCTCGGATCAAGTTCTGGAATCCTTCAATGCCAAATACACGTATATAAACGAAGTTTTTTGGAATTTCTGTATCATTTGTGTACAGAAGATCACCTTTCGCACACAATATGAGAGTTTTGCTGGTACGTACTAAAAGTTGTTTGTGTGGATTTTCTGTATTTATTTGAAATTAACTCAGATGTCAATTTCGTTAAAAAAGCAGCAGAAATTTATATCTTTTATCGAACAAATTTAATACGATCTATATGAAGGACAAATTAGTTCAAATTGATTGTGATTACAACTCTATATACCACATTCGTGGTACATGTTATTTCGAAATTTGCAAATAAAAAATAAAGTAGCCTATTTGGTAGAATCCGTAATTCCTCTGTAATTTCTTTTAATTTTTTCAGATTGCAGCTCTGTTAGTTACAGCTTCTGCTGTGCCAGAAGCTCAAAAGAAAACTCCGAAGCGTAGCATATATGGTGGCGACTTAGGTATTGGAGGAATTGGAGGAATAGAAGGCTCTGTTGTAGGAGCAAACAGCTTCGGAGAATCTGCCATTGGTAGTTCCCTAGGAGTTGGCAGCTTAGGAGCTGCATCTATCGGAGCTGAATCCGTAGGAGCTAGCAGCTTAGGATATGGTGGAGTTATAGGAGGAGCAAGCACATATGGACTTGGTTCCGGCTACGGAAGCTATGGTAGTTATGGTCTAGGAGGTGCCACACTTGCTGGAGTAGGAGTCAGTGGTTTAGGTTTAAGTAGTGGCGCAGTATTAGGAGGCGGTGTAGCTGTACATTCTGGACCACCTTCCATCCATACTTCTGCTTACCAAACATCAGTAGTAACGCATACACCAGCTATTCATCTCCGACAACATGCTGTTATTCCACAACACGTCCAACGTACTGTTGTTGTACCACAAGTACAACATATAGCTAGACCAGTTCCAGTATCAATACCACAGCCGTACCATGTACCAGTCGAACGTAAAGTACCTGTACCGTACACTGTCACAGTACCTAGACCATACTCTGTACCAGTAAGAGTTAATGTACCGGTTGATGTACCTCAACCGTACCCAGTACAAGTAATCAAGAAGATTCCAGTACCAGTTCATGTGCCAAAACCATACCCAGTAACAGTCGTAAGGAAAATTCCAGTTCCTGTTGTAGTACCAAAACCATACCAAGTTGTTGTAACTAAGAAAGTACCCTACCCTGTAGAAGTACCAAAGCCATACCATGTAACAGTTACTAAAGCTGTGCCATATACCGTAAGAACGCCAGTTTACGTCAAAGTACCACACGCTGTACCACATCCAGTTCCTCAACCGTACCCAGTACCTGTAGCACGTCCGTACCCTGTAAGTGTACCAACCCCCGTTGTTGTAAAGGAGCCTGTACATGTTGGTGTACAACATGTTGGATTAGGATTACATGGTGTTGGAGGCGTAATTCCTAGCTCATACGGATACGGATATGGCTACGGTATTCCATATCTAGGAGGCCTTTCTGGCGGTGTTATTGGATCTGGCTTAGGAATTTCCGGTTATTCCGGCCTATCCGGAATTTCTGGATATTCCGGCCTATCCGGAATTTCTGGATACTCCGGCCTTTCTGGTGTATCCAGTCTAGGAAGCTACTCTGATGTATCTTCCGGAATTTCTGACGTTTCATCTGGATTGGTTGGCGGAGTCTCCGCAGTCTCCAGTGGGCTTTCTGGAGTTACTGCCGGCCTTGACGTTTCCGAAGGTAGTGTACTATCCTCCACCGTAGCACCCGTAACATCTGGCTATGGCGATCTTTCATCTAGATTTGGTAGCACAGTCTCATCTGGACTGAGCGACATCTCGTCTGGAATTAGTTCAATTGGTGGTAGTTACGGAGATGCCTCTCTAAGCAGTGGTTACAGCAGCATCTCAGGTGACGCTTCTGGATCAGCAGATTTAGGGGAACACGTCAGTTCTGGAATTGACAGTGTAAGCGCACACGCAGATGGTATTAGCGGTGTATCTAATCCAACAGTAGACTCCAGCGCCGAAGCATCAGCTTCCAGTTCCGCTGCAGTAAAAGCTCACTGAAACCTTCTGTATGTCCCTTTTGATGCATGTACATACTAGTCTGATTAAACATTAAAACATTAAATTTTGTTTAGTGTTATTTTTTCTGATCCTTGTCTAAAAGTTAATTAAAAATATTCAAATACTAGAATAAATGTTTTATTTACTGTTAAGTCAATATAAAGGTTAATTTATGAATTCAAGAAATTACGGTTTGTCCATCTGGCATTTGAAATTAGTATGAATAAATTATTTTTTTTGATATAAATGATGACCTTTCTCAACTAGTTTCTTTGAATACTTGTAGGTTTGGGCACGCCAAAAATAGAACGCCGATATTATAATAATTTGACAATTAGTCTAGTGATCTTTGGAAAGAATCTCCCAAAATCACACGTTCACTTTTCACATGCTTCTCAATGACATATTTCAGCGAGAGGTAGTGTGTAATAAAATACCTACTACGAATCAAAGAAAATCTATTAATATGAATGAATTATGGTATACATGGAAATGTACTATAAATAATGATTCGTTGTGAAATTTATTAAAATTTCATAGATATGTATATGATAATTCAATTTGCATGCTTAAAAGATTAATTAAATTACATTATTTTAGAGGCAGCCAAATTAAATATTAGAGATAAATAAATTGCGAATTATCGAAAATGAATTAAAGTTGTTTTGTATTCATATAACAGCTATTCCTTATTAAAGCAGCATAATGGACTGAATTGCAATAATAGCTACTTACCTATTAGTTAATTAAGCAAAATGAGAATAATAAAAATCTGGTTGAAATAATGATGGAAAGGTGGATTGTTATGTTAGCCCAATACCCGTTATTACGGCATCCTGTATCAAAGTGCATTTCGTAGATGACTACACATTTTTAATTAACCAGTCGTGTAGTAATTTACTTTCAGGTTGGGTTGAACTGATCTGTACCGGCACACATTTTCAGCATAACAAAGAACATGCATAAGGAAAGAAATTGCAACCATTTCTCCGAGGATGCAGCCTATAGAATCTTATATTTGATTGGTGAAATGTCAATCACTTTTACTCAACATACTGATTGAACTTTTGTGCAGTAAATACTGCATGTGTGACTTAAATGTGTCTTACATAGATGCGTTTTTTTGCATAGTGTGCCTTAAAGAAATTTCAAGGGATCTTATAGTTCTAGAAAAACTAACGTTAGTCACTTATGAAAAATAGCATGTCTAAATCACAAAATCATTATATGCAAGGAAAAGGTCAATGAAAACTGTCACTTTCAACGATCAATCCATCATTGTTGATGGACAAAAGTAAAAAAAAATATGCAAACCAACTACTCCTATGTTTAGTTTTGCCTTATTCTGCATAAAAATTAAAAAAAAATAAAATCATTAAATGTTTATAGCGAAAATAAATCAATAAATCTACCTACTCGCCTCTGGGATGTGAATGGTATAACCAACAACTTATTATTATTTTAAGTGTGGCGCCAATACAGATTTTAACTTAAAGAATTTTTAATTAATTATTTCTATTCCGTTTCTCAATATGTCTGGTGTACCTCATAGTGTACTATATAGTCTTCTGACGAATATCCATCTAAACATAGCATGCCAAAAGCTGCAGTAATTGATAATATCATAGTTAGAATTAATAGAAAAGTTATTGCTGTGCCAGACAGTTAATAAAATTTAGGTGTTCAATTTTTGTTTTAAAAAATAAACTGCCAATCTAATTAGATTCGGTTATCCTAAATTTGAGGTTTTATATATGGGGTGTGACAGTAGGCTAGCCTCCACGCGGTACACCCTGGGGAACGTGACATTCAGTCACGGCTAAATAGCCTACAACAATTGGCGTGATTTCCTGATCATTATACACATGGTAGAAGAGAGCGAAGAATATGTTCTTATTCAGAACCAAATGACAAAGAATATTGTCAAAATGTTCGAATATGCCAATTGAATGTTGAAGGCAGCAAGTCAAAGTGCCAATACTTAGGTAAGATATCTCGTGGATCGGGAAAGCGAAGAACAAGCCAGATCTCGCTCAGCTATGGCATAGTTTTGTATATTCTTTGTGTTATGATTCTGATGATGTCACTGTAAACTATCTTAATGTTTTCCCAACAATTTAAGATGCTACGGTCGGGAAATTGATTCTGGACAGATGTACATATGTATGTACCACATCACACCAATTCTATTTCGGAAGCTTTAATCTTCTAATACCGGTATGGTTGCCGTAACCAATGCAACCCCCAGCCTGTGCTCATTGCAGACCTGTTAGGATAAGATTTCAACATATATTTGATATGATAACATAAGCAACGATGAGGTTTAACATGTACAAACCTAGATCATTGCTTTGAAAGTAGGCGTGTCTAAAAACAGAAAAATACATTATAAACCTTCATTTTTCGTAGTAAATACATGGTATGTAAGGCGGAACTCATACTCATACATATGTAGCTCAACTTCTAGTATGAGAGATTACATATGCAATGCATTTTCTAATGGGTTTAATAATGACGAATCGAAAGTGTAGTAAAAAAACTGTGTTTTGCAAGACCCCTTTTGGAAAGTTCTTTTATATAGCCTATAGATTACCTGTAAGACATGGCAGACGAGGACTCAAGCGGATAAAGATTTTGTTCAGCAAAAGGGGACAGGTAGAGTAGGAAAATATCATTGATTGATATTACATACAAAGCTTTGGTAAGCATTATCAGAAATAGGCTGAGTCCTTACGACAGTAAACTTTTTATAATGGAAATGCTGCAATACCAAAGCTACGAACTTGGGTTTACATAGGTTGTTAATTGATTTTAGGAAAGCCTATGCCTCAATAGAAAAAAGCAAACTATATAAAGCGATGGTAAAGCTAAATATTCCAACGAAACTGATCAGGCTAGTGAAATTGATACTATTAAACAGCCAAAACAAAATCGCAGCTGAAGAAAGAGTACCACACAAGTTTAGAGCTAAGATTGAACTAAGTCAAGGGAATCTACTACCAACACTATTATTTAATTTAGTTCTGGAAGCAGCTTTTAGAGACGGTGAGATACCAACGGAAGGAATTATATACCAGTAAAAGCAGCAAATAATCGGCCAAAAAAGAACTAGCAAAATATTCGGAAAAATACACAAGCTTGCTTGGACTGCACATGAATGAAGATAAAACAAAGTACTTAAGAATGAAACCAGCAATAGCGATATAGTAATTTGTAACCGGCGCAAAAACTTACAAATTTAAAAAAGTAAATCACTTCGAATACTTGGGAGTAGCAATTACTAATAACAATCAAGAGGAAAAGGAAATAGAAAAAAATAAATAGATAAGGCAAGTATAGGAATAGGCTCCTTGAAGAAATTAGCGAAGTCTAAAGAAATTTCGAGAGCAGCGAAGGTCAGAGTATTGTCACGCTTGGGGTGGTTCTCCTGATAACAGGTCAGTAATAAAGCCAACGGCGGAGTATGATTGTGAAACATGGGTGTTGACAAAGGAAAATAAAGTGAAGATACAAGTATGGGAAAGAAAGAAGTCAAGTTCGATATTTGACGAAACGAAAACAAAGAAAGGCATATGGAAACGAAGAACCAATCTGAAGTTAAAAGAATTATACGGGCTTGGTAACATAGAGCAGTGCATCAAAGCACAGAGACTGCGATGGTTGGGTCATGTAATCAGAATGCCAGAGCACAGACATAGCGGAAGAGCACTAGAAGAAGGAGGAAGAGGAAAAAAGAAAAGGGACAGACCAAAGAGAAAATGGTTGCAAGCAGTGACAACAGGCTTACGAATTCTGGGTGTAATGTACTGGAAAAAGAAACGGTACAAAATAGATCCCAGTGGAGGAGAATTGTGACAAAGATGGAAGAACTCTAGAAACTATGAACTACGTCATCACCCTTAAAGGCCTGTAGAATCAGCGTATGTATAATGTCGAATAGCGGCAGAACATATAATGCTGCTAGACTACAACGTGTAATATCAGTGCAGTATAATACAGTAACATGTAAAACTTTTAGATTTGACTCTTCAGAGAACTGTGTATTTACATAAAGCACTCCTATATTAATAACGACCCATATTTGACACCGATATGGGTGTCGACAAAAGTAAAAGAACAATCACACCCCTTTTGCATCAATATTTTAAGAAGTTCTGAGAAGTTTTCTCTTTAAAAGCGTCGTGAATGAAAACTCAATTAAAGCAACCCGAAAGCTGCGTATTTATATAGAACGTGCTCAAATTGTTCTGGAAACTTTCGCGTTATGTACAAACGTACTGGAAAGCTTTCCATTGCCGGGAGATTTTCTGCGATGCTTCTTGGTTTCACGAAATCTTTTGTACAAAACGCAAACAGTCTAGTGAGAAAGAATTAGCTTTTAGTCGTTGGTTAAGACCAATGTAGGAATATGATTACTTTATTTGCCTTCTAATATAAGACATTAGATAAGTATTAGATTTATACATAACAGGAATTCAATTTATGGTAAAAGCATTTCCTTAGAAATATTCAGAACAGAGTAAAGGATTTTTAGAAAGAGAAATAAAATTTTATACCGTTTTGCAACTTTGTTTATGAACACGATAGTTGAAATGGGAACGAGAACAATGTTGGTTTATCAAAGTTTGTTAGTAGCAAAACAAAACAGTGGGACTCCAGTAGTTGAGAATCGTAAACGTATTTAGATATTCGTAGTATAAATCCCGGGGATTTGCATACACAAGCATATAGTAGTTCAATTTAGGGTTTAAACGTAAAGTCACAGGTTATTCCTAGATTTTCCATTAATAATTGTGTCTTTAGCTTCGTCTACATTTCGGTAATTTATTAGGACATGGGTATATTTCTAGAATATCAAGTCAGATATTGTATTGTAATTTATTATTATTATTACTAGTAGTATGACTTGATGATTTGTTTACTGAAGGCGGTAGTTAAAATATATTTTCAAAACCAATAAGAATTGCGTCGAATTTAAAGATAAGGAACCCATAACTATGTGGCGCAAGGTAGTAATATAACATCTTACGTAATAGTTTCCAAATTCCTATCTGTTAATTTATAGCCAATAATTTACATTTAACACTATTTTTCCATTTTTTTCTTATATGCAGTTTTTAACACATTAACTTCCTTTGCGTTTGTAGATTATGTAAGTGAACATCTATAGAATATGCTACGAATGCGTTACACCATGGTTTATTTTAAAGTGAATGTTATGTAAAAGAGAGTATTTCTTATCTCTAGCAAGCAAACTCGGAATTAAGTTAGGTCGGCCCTAGCAAAATTTATTTGCACTAACTTTCATGGTCCCCTGGGCGTACAACCCTCAGGGCAGATATAGATACAAGAGAGGAACCAGGGAACTTAATTCTTTTATCTACACGGTGAATTTCAAACAGTGAAATTAATAAAACCGGCAGGTCCTATCAATTTACCGGTTATTTTATATTCTAACAACAACGGAAGTTCATTTGAAAGGCAATGGAAACAACGGAATGCAATTATTTGGCTAAACATAGGAATCTGCTTTCTTGAATAAATTTGGTTAAAACCTGTAGTAATATGGTAATGGTATATGGTAAAGATAAGGTATTTTTGGATTCTAAATTTAGAATGATTAATTGTAACTAATTTCAATGAGAATAACGGTTTTGTCTGAAATTCAGTAATCTTGGCATTTTGGGCATTTTGAGAACTCTCTGCCAAACTCTCATTCCTAATCAAAACCTAATCATCAAAATACATACAAGGGGAAGAAAGATCGAATTATCTTTTTCCAAGAGAGCCTGAGGAAAATTCTGCCAGCAGTAGTCAAATTGCTTCGAGGTAACTTCCAGCTAAGTTATAGTTTCCAACTCTGGGAAATAGTTAGCGTGGTCTTCGTACAGAAAATTGGCAAACTACCTGGATAGAATCTGTCCCACTATCTGTCTAAGTTTATTTCCATTCAAATCTCGCATAAAAAGTTATAAAAAAGGACTCTTTTCCGAAGGAGTTTTCCTACAAAGCGAGAAAATCCACAAAAACTGCTTTGCAGCATATGGTCAACAAGAAAAGGGTATCTGCAGACAAATAAATTACTCCATGCGCTTTTATTGTTGTAGAGGGTCCCTTTTGCAACACCACGAAAAACAGAACAATATTGCACACATAAGAGACTCAAATACTAAGCTAATTGTGTTGAAAGGATGTCTTTAGGACAGAGTAGGTACTCTCAGCCTTGCTCTCGCTACTGGTTGTAGCCAAAATTCTCCGTAGGGTATCAAACCATTATTCTGAGACATAACCTTTGTAATTTTTAAAGTTTGCACTCATCGAAATGTTATTGTGGTACTGGCGGAAGGACCTAAATATCGATCCACAGTAGCTATGGTGTCATTTGCAAAAAAAGGGAAACCATCTCTGGTGGCACCTGTACTGCCACACAGATACACAGCTTTGGTTAGGTAATGAAATGAAGCTAGCAGCAACAGCCATCGCTGAAAGGAGTTAGAAAACGCTTTATGAACGTTATAGCCTTGCTGTCATTCGTTCACTAGGAGCCTCCGTAAATGATTCTCTAGACCTATTTGGCTATAGTCAGATCCAAGTTATAGGTGACGACAAGGGCGATGATGGGGATGTGGTTTGAACGAAACACAGTCTTCAAATCCAGAGACGTAGTAGGCTATTTTAAAATCTCACCAATATTAGAAATTTTGACAAACCAAAAATACCAAATGACACAAAAGTTTGACTTCGCAGTTTGAAGTAGTAATGTGGGACATACACATAAAAATATCCAAACATTATATAATATAACTGTTGAGGTATGAAAATGAGTTGTAAAGCTCTCCTAGCAAAACCATACATGAATGTGTAACACAATAATGACACAAAGATATATACATTTAACTAAAACAATAGTTGTTGGATCTAGAACATATGGGGTACTAATGTTATCTTAAATGACAGGACAAATACGCATTCATAAATTAGATACTTTCACTTTCATATTCACATTCTACAAATCAGGCAAATAGTGGTTGTATTCCACAATATTGATCCTGTAGTATTCTTACTGCTTTGTTGCTGTCAGTAAAGTGTTCTAGTGGTTATGCAATAGGGAAATTTCCTTAAAACGGCAGTCCCAATGTAAAGTAACTACCACTATCTCCTAAATCGCTCAAAATTCTCTCTAATTTGCATTTTATTAGTAAGTCTAATTTATACGATGAGAACCGCAGACTTCGACATCTAGACGTTGACGTTATTAAGAAAGAAAGCATTTCTCTTTAGTTGATGGTATAAATTTCTTATTTTGATAGAGAGATGCATCGGAAATGCGTGAAAGTAGTCGGAACTGAGGGAGGCGTAAGCCATATAAAACGTACAAATTTTGGAATGGTTTAGTAGTTTCCTTTTGCCACCATTGTACTTGTGATCACAATGATAATTCTGCTGGTAAGAGCTAACATTATAACAACATTAAAACATTTTATTTCTTGCTGATACAATTTACTTAGTTAGTGTTGTTACAAATTTTAGTACATCTTTGATCTTCGTAGTACATAAAATATATAAACTAATTCCTAATCTATAAATTATCTCTTGCAGATATTTCCCTTATTGTTCGCTGTAACGCAAAGTGAACAATTTGACCGATTACAATCTCCGCCTGCAAGTGGTGCATCTTATTCTACAGCCTACAGAAATTTTGCATCTAGTGCAGTCTTGCCAGATTCTAATATCGGTCAAGGTAGCATCATTGATGATTGTGAAATTAAAGGAGGTATCGGAAGTGGAGGATCTGTAACAGTTCGAGCAGGACCTATAACAGTTGCAGCAGGGTCTCCAGTTGGAATTGGTAGTGGCTCTGGTGGTGTAATAAATCAGCAATACTCATCCGTACGACATTTAACTGAACGAGTACCAATACCGGTACCGCAACCCTATCCAGTGACTATAAACAGGCCAGTTTCAGTTCCCGTACCAGTGCCAAAACCAGTTGATGTTCCGCGTCCAGTTCCTGTCTCAGTCCCTCAGCCTCTTCCTGTTCCAATTTCTAAGCCTGTACCAGTTCCCATTACGCGTCCAGTTCCAATACCTATTCAAAGACCTTTTTACGTAAGGATTCCGCAGCCAGTGCAAGTTCCATATCCGCAACCGTATCCCGTGGAAGTGTCACAACCTTATCCTGTGGACCTACCAGGCACATTTCCGTTAATTGGATCTGGTCTTATTGGAGGTAATATTATCGGAGATGGAATTGGAGTAGGAATTTCAAATATAATTGGAGGCGGCTTACCTGCTTTTCAATCGAACATTGGTGGATTTGAAGGAATCGCTCAGTATGGTGACGTATTCGGAAGTGGTTACGTTGATCAATCGCTGCTGCTGCGTTCGGGAAATGTATTTGGCGGCGATATTGGTGGGGAATCAGTATTTGGAGGTGGAATAATATCCGGTAACAGTTTTGGAGAGAGTACTGGTTTTATTAATAGCGGTAGCGACAGTTATGGTGGTCATAGTTTGACAGGCGAAAATGTTGGAGGAGGCCAATTGCATAATGGAAAAACGAAATAGTTTTAATTTGTTGTTGTAAATGATATTATTTTTTTGACATCACATTTGTTGATACAACTTATCTAGTCTGCCTACATAATAAAATTATTTTTAGAATGACGATTTATGTTTTTATAATCTCTCAATGATTGCTAAAACCGAATTGATGATGTTTGCTAAAGCATCAATTTGTAAGTACATAAATGTGACTCGTTATTAAGTTGATAATTTGAGATAGAAATATTTCGAAACCTAACAACTCCTACCCGTAAGTACAGTAAGTAAATTATCAAGAAGAGCTGCTCTATATGGTATTCAAATATTGGAATTTGCAGTACAAAACCTAACTTTAATAACTTCGAGAAAAATTTATTAGATTTTAAATCAACATAAGAGTTTGACTCTTACTTTTGCAAGATGGCGTTAATAGATTTTAGAAGATAATATTTAGGAAGTATATATGAGGGAGACTTGAAACATTTTCAGAATTGACAAGAGATGGCGCACGAATGATCAAGTGGATTCATTGGTTGGTAAGTACAAGCACAAACGCAAGTAACGAACCACGCAGTGGTCGCCCAAAAACCGCTACCAACGATGAGATGGTCGACAAGATTCATGATATGTTGTAGATCAGATTTCGATCCACCACTACATACCAGAGACCAAGGAACAGTTGAAGCAATGCAATTTTCCGGATGAATCGGCTCCCAAAGAAAGCAAAGATCGTTCCATCGGCCAGAGACATTATGGCGACCATTTTTTGGAATTCTCAAGGTGTGATCCTTAGCATCTATCTGAAAAAGGGAAGGACGACCATGGGGCAATAATACAGCAATTTATTCACCCCATTCCATACAGTATTGAAGGAGGGATAGCGTCATTTGCAGCGGAAAGGAGTGCCTTTCCACCGCGATAATGTACTGGCTCATACATCCCGCATCTTCGTGTCCAAATTGAATGAGTTGTGCTACGAATTAGTTTCCCATCCTCCATATTTACCGGACTTACCTTACAACGAGGTTTTCCTATTCCTAAAGCTGAGAAAATGTTTACTTTTCCGACGGCTTGAAGAGACTGGAGCATCATTTGGAAAAGCGTATTGCATCTTCGAGGAACCGACATCGAAAGATAAAAATAAAAAACCACATCAATACCGGTTTTTCTTGTCGAATTATGCTACTATATCAGCAGATGTGCACCAGATCTTCTTGCATTTGACTGCAACATTTTAGCAACACACTATTTTAATCAATCTGAGTCAGTTTTTTGGTAGTTAGTAAACTAAATGGTACTCTGCATTTTAGGTGGTACATCGTTTCAGAATAAAACAAAACAGCCTGTTCTTTAAGTATTAAACAAATTCTAGTTCTTGCTGGTATGCAAAAATGATACAGTTTCAACTCTTAATATACTCATTCCAGCCTTTTTCCACAAGAATCGATGTCTTTCATTGTTTCACCAAGTTAATCAAACCAAATTGCATTTATTTAAATTTATTTAAATTGGTAAAATTGGTTAAATTAGTATCTTGTGGGAACACTTACGTATAATAAGTTTTCTACCCCAGAGGGTGTGGTTTCGGTTTTTTATTTTACTTCTGTCGTATCATTCATGAAAACATTAAATGGCGATAAACTATATTTAAACGTCGGCGATAAGTTTGTGTTATTCTGGAAACTTTTATTGTGCTACACCGTCATGTACCTTACATATACTTTCATATGATTCAGATTTCTTCAGCTACTCAATCACAAATACCAAATCCTAAGCTGATCAGCCCCAACTTTTTGTGTAGTATTATGCTAGCTCTAGTATCTTCTACAACGTTTCTTCCACCTTCTTCTTCTTCCTTGCAGCTTCACGATTCTTATGATATTGTCTGCATTTTTATAGGTTCGTTTTTGGTCTTGTGATGGGTATTAGATGCAGCAGTTTTTAAAGTTGCGCTTCTTGTCTAACCAAAACTGCAACTTATTCTGTGTAATTTTGTGTCTAAATATGTTCAGTGGACTTCTTACAACACTGGCCGCTTATAATGCTATACTTTTAATTACTTTGCTCTTAACGGCAACTGGAGGATTCAATCTGATACATCTCCCACATCTGTAGACAACCACCTAAGCATCCACGGTTGATATTGACACAGTTGGTACCGCTATATGTTTTTGCTAGAGTTTTTCCTTGATATTCAAGGTGTTATTCTTTTATCACTTTTCAAGTTCTTTATTTAATCTTTCATCATTCATAACAGAGAATTTACTATTGTCTTTCATGCTTTAAATGACTAATAAGAAATTCAAACTGTGAGAAACTAGCTTCGTTTAAAAAGTAAACGTAACATCACACTTAGAAATAACATTCTAAATAAAGTCTTCTATTATAATCTGAATTTCAGATTCTTTTTCCCAGAAATTGTCGTTAAATATAATATTCATCGCCAATAAATTTTAACGAAGTTTTGAAAGTCGAAGAATGTGTACACTTAGATGCAGGCAATTCTAGCTGAAGTAAAAATCTTTTAAACAGTAATGTTTAGATTTTAACACTATAGACAAAACTGTCATTCTATCTAAAATAAGGAAGCAGATGTTAATTTCCGGTACCTCTAAAAGTGTAGCTACACTGACAAGAAATAAAACTCTACCATAATATTAAAATGTGAATCTGGAAGTTTTTGTAAGTCTACAACGATGTTTAAATTAAAAGTTTCTCTTTCGCATTTTTTTATTTGTCACTAATCCTGCAAGTTAAACTGCACCCAAGAATGTTTCCGTACAACTTAGATTTTGTCATGATATATTCGCAGTGACATAGTGAAAATAAAAATGAGATTAGTCAGTTCGACGGTAAATTTCTAAAAGGAAAAATACTTTCGCTAATAAAAAAAATGCCAACGACCGAATTTATAGCATATTTATTAGGGTTAATACAGGTCTCCTATCTGATACACATAGACGGTAGACCAAACACCTATTTATCATCAGATATTTGTGTAAAGCGTAAAATATGTGCGTCGAAGATTACGTACTAAGATGCACGCACACATCAGCGTATACTCTCACTCGACCGCTCACTGTGGGTCATAAATAAGTCCAAAACAGAATGGACTTGTGCGATTGCAAATTAACTTTCTTTCGCGTAACAGCATTACCGGTCCAGTAATGGGTTGAGATTGCTCTATGCTTAAAACTGGATCACGATGATGGGTGACCATATATCTCCGTGCATAATGTAAAAATTTCATTATCGCTAATGTTTGTTTACTTTTTAAACCCCTCTCTCAAGTACTCCACCTAATTTATTAATCGTTATTTATCGTTAGGTGTTAAAAGGCTAGTATTATTTTGGTCTGTCGAGTTAAAAGTATGAAACCTCTATTATATATAATTGTAATAATAATAATAGAAGAAATAATATGTATATGTATTATCAAACAGAATAAAATGTGTTAATGTGTAACGTATTTAACACATAAATAGTCATAGTTCGGAAATTTGTGCCCCAAAAACAAAGTAAGTACTCTTTTAAATAGGCAACTGGGAGTTATTTTATCTGGAACAATACAAAATGCCCAAGTAAATAAATGAAGTGCAACATTAAGCAGGAAATTGCATATTTGATATAAAATGTAAGAAGCTGGAACTTACTCACTCCATATTACCATCACCTTTGTTTATGTTTTCGTTGCATAAAATATCCTTTTAATGACTTGTGAACATATCGCTTTTCATTCCATACTTAGTCTTACACCGGATTTCTTACAAGTCATAGCAATCGCTCTTCTAAAAGTTAGCAGATTTATGACTTAAGTATTGATCAGCCTCATGAACAATGCTATCAATCATTCAAGCAAATTTTGACACCGCAGTCACAAATATGTATTATATTCGTTGATTTACTACCTCTTTAACCTAGCTTCCCCATCTGCATACTTAGGACATCCGCTTAATGCTATCACAATTTCTTATGAATCTATTCGAGAAAATTCTACACTAGCATTGACACTAACACTATTAGCAC
>SMLS01063306.1:0-16286 GCA_004785975.1 Popillia japonica
CGCTGCTGATAGTTTAAACATCATTTTCTGGATAAATTTTGTGAACGCTAAAATTTTAAATTTGTCGAACTGTTACAAATGCATTTGTTAAACACAGGTATGGAAACTGTTTCCAAGGCTTTCTTCTCAAAAACGATTTTTTGGTTGTTTTAATAAAGTTGTGAAACTGGACCATATCGTGTGATACATCATCGTAATCAGAAAAATGAGATTTATTCAAAAATGTAAAAATCCAATGTGGTACTCATAAGAATAAAGAAGGTTAACTAGCGTAACTTTTAAATCTAGAATGGCTTGAAAAAAAGGGATGGTTTCTTTGTAAAAAAGCGCATGTCTGAGTTAGAATCGTCTACGTGTTCTTGAAAATTTTGAAAAGCTAATAATAAAGTAACTACACAGTGTAGACAGCCGTTCTCGTCGTCCACACGTACTCCAACATGTTGTTTAAGCATATTATGAATCCTAAATTGATATTCGAAAAATCGAGTGTTCTCTGATTATTTCGAATAAGTGTCTACTAAGTATTGCATTTTTTTTAGAAAAAATCAAATAACTACAAAGCGCCCAAATCAAATTGAAAAAATAAAGGTATTCATGAAGCTTAACAATAGGTAAATCCAAATATGTAAAAATATACAGGGAATGCAATTTGAAATAACAAAGTTGATGTTGATTTCCGGTACAACTGGAAGAGGTAGAAATATGAAAATATTTTAAGCGAAGAAAACTCAATCGATTATAATTCTAAATTTCCAAATATACATTTTGGCCAGAATTTCAGAAACTTCTAATGAAGTTGCTGAGACATCCTGTATATAGATATGCATATATGTGTTCTCCATTATCGCGGTTGTAAAATGTATAATTGGTTACTCGGGCATTTCTCCGCGTGTCTGACCGGCTCCTACCAGAAGAACAATTGTAATTTATAACTTCACTTTTCGACGACATCTCATTTGCCAAATCACCAAATTATGACGAATGAGATGTCGCCGAAACAGTTATACATATGTAGATATATGTATACATATCTATATTCCTAATTTGTGGAAGCCATTGTATCTTGGTTCACATAAGCACCTTCGTCAGTTCAGAAATCCTAAAATGCACAACTACCTAATTAACTGTGAATATGGTACATAAGATGTTCTTGTACATAGTGCGCTAAAAATATAAGAGTGATGTAGATAAGAAATTATGTACCTATCAAATCTTGTAAGAATAAAAATTAATATAATAATTAATAGTCAATGCTGCTATTATATTAAGATTGATATTGTATTCTCTTAAACTCATATTTTTCTCCAATCAACAAACACAGAATTGCAATGACTATTATCACTACTAATTACCATTGTCGCAGTATGGCAGTCCATCTTCCAAAAAGAATGGTGAATTTCCAAATAATTTTCCGCAATAGGAGCAGCTAAAACATTCCGGATGGAAGTTTTTACCTATTGCCTTCAGACAATCCTGCAAAAGCTGTTTTATGATACATGCACATGTATTATACTAGATATCATACTCCCTTAATCTTTGATCCGCATTTCGCACAGAGGGGCGCTATGTATTGTTCAAAACAATATTCGCAGTACAATTGACCTTGCTCTTCCACAAAACCAAGGTCTTGTAGGGGTCGTCTGCATGAAGGTGTGTTGCAGATAAAGTGCTCAGGACACCATATCTTTCCCAAAGCGGTAATAAATGGACCTCTGTTGCAAAAAATATGTATTTACATGTATGATCAAATATGTCGGTACACAATTGTAAACTATACCTTTGAATTTCTGTATTACACACACAACAAATCTTTAAATTACTCTGAATTGAAATATTGTTAGTACTACTCATGGTGTTAGTGTCAAAATCAGTACTCGGCATGCATGATATTGTGGCTTTTTCCAGATCACGCAAAAGACCTTTTTCGGGTTTTATTATTTCAGATTTTGAAGATAGTTCTTCAGATGGTAAGGCAATAGCATTGCTTAAATCGCAACGACTATAAACCGTAAGCATTTCTGTAGGTTTGATTAAATTTAGCACACAATCGTTGTTGCTATCTTCCCGATCCTCTAACTTAGATCCTATTTCGATTGGTTTCGAAAAATCAACATTCTTCTCCGTGGATTGTTCGTGGAGCGATACTGTAATATGTGTACCATCATAAGAGAAGAAAAGTATTTATATTGCAATCATCTAAATTGAAATGAAGCATTATGAATTTTTATGTACAGATGGAGTTGAAGAATGTAAATCGCAGAGTAATAGAGAGTAATGAAAATTTAAAACCTCAGTTTAATTTTTTTTGCTGTTTTTAGAGAGAATTTGGAAATAAACTGATTTTATTCCGTACTTACATACATTCACATATACATCTAGATTCAAATTAATACAAAAATAGAAGAAAATTTCGGAGATGTATTATTGATGTCTACTTTTTTTAATAAACTTGTAGTTATAATTTGATAATATTCATGATATTTTGTATATTTACATAAAAATTGCTGATAACTCAGCAAACATCAGTTTGCACTAATTTATAATAATGCTACTAAGAATTATCAATTGTGCTATAAATTATGAACGATTGAAACTGTTTTTAGTGATTCATAAATTTTTAATTTTAATTTTTTTTTTCGTAAGAAAAAGGAATAACAGGTATTACAACGCTGGACTATATTCACATTGGTTCTTTAACTCTTGCGGCATGATAAATGGCTCAGAGTTAAAAGCAAATGTAAGGGAAAACGCAAAATATTTTTGTGTTTTCTTGTGTGCACTTATTTACCTTTCGTACGTACATACCTATATCTAGAACATTTACATATATACAGGGTGGCGCACCACATTCCCGTCGGCTTGTATACGAGAAACGGTAAAGTATTTTAAAAATCTTTTTACTAAGGATTGTGTAGGTTCATTAGGAGCACATTTCAAAATTATTTGGAAATATATAGGGTGATCCAAAAAAAGTTGCGTACCAAAGTTATGAAAATTTAAATGGAACACCCTGTATATTCGTGCATATTTTGATACTGTAGGGTAAATAAAGGCTACTTACTGTTATATTCCCTATACCTAACTCAACCGGTTTTCGAGATATTTTAATACTTTTGAAAATGTAGATAAAAACTTAAGAGGCATTTCTGTTTTACATGATTGAGCTAAATATTTTAAATTGTGTTTATTGTTTATTCAAAGGATTAAACTTTATAACTAATTAAAGTTGATATCTAGAAATTATGTAGGGTGCTTCAAAACAAAATTTCTTTTTGGTTGAATGTTATAGGCAAGTAATTCTCTTATATTAAATGGAACACCCTGTATTTATGACCACATTTAGATTCTAATTTCAATTGTTTTTAAAACTGTACTAGGGTTCCCTATACCCATCTCTTCTAGTTTTTTAGTTATTTATAGTTTTTGAGTCTAAACATTAATTTCCTACCATTTAATTCTCAAAAGTAGGTTTTGATGGAAACAAATGGCTAAATACCTATTAAACTAATCGTTTGATTGGTTTCGTTTCATAATAATGAAAAAACCTCTTAACTAAGTAAATAAAACTTTATTATACAAATAACATTAAACAGTAAAAAAAACTAGTATTTTAACAAATGGTCGAAATGATGTCCATCAGTTTTAATACATAAACGAATTTTCTCTTGAAAAGACTGCTTCACTTTTGTTAAAATTTTTGGTGCTATAGAACAAAACGCTATTCTTGTTCGTTCTCTCATAAAGTCAGGTGTAGTTGGTGGTATACCGTACAGTCTATCTTTAATAGACCCCCAGGAGGCTTAGGTCTGGGGATCTTGCTGGCCAATGCTGAGAGTCCAATTAAGCTATTGGGATATTGCCTATCCAATTAATTTCTAACGTCAATATGAAAATGTGCTGGCGCACCATCTAATTGTTACCATATCCTCTGTCTAATATCAAGTGGTACATCTCCAAAAGTACAGACAAATGTTCTCTTAAAAGTCGAACAAACATGGCGCCATTTAAGAGACCAACAAAAAAGAAAGAACCTATCACCAGCGTTCCAATTATTCCACCCCACACATTGACACGTCGTCTATGTTGCCTGTCGCTAGTTCTAAAAAGATGGGGATTTTCGTCACTGTAGAAATGAAAATTGTGACTATTAACTAATCCATTATTGTTGAATGATAACTAATCCGAGAAAAGAACAAAATCGAAGAAATTTTCGTCATCACTAATTGTAAGTCTTTCTAGAACCCACAAACAAAAGTCGAGTCGTCGCGTCGGTCGTAATCTGGCTCCAAAAGGTCTTGGTGTAATTGAATACGATACGGGAAAAAATGTGTTTTTTTCGTAATTCTTCAAACGCTTCGCCTGCTGATTCCAATGTTTTCACCTATTTTACGTTGACTTGTATGTGGATTTTCTACCAGAGAGGCGATAACAAGAAACTCATTTTGTGCATTGCCCGTAACAGGTCTCTGCCCTTCTGGTTTCTTATAACTCACGCTTCCTGTTTTTCGGAGAACTTGCAATAAATTTTCTAATGACCGCCTGTCAGGATGACGCCTGTTAAGATATTTTTGAGCATAAACTCTTGATGCTAGCAAGCAATTTCCGTCACACGCTCCGATTACTACAATCATATCACCTTTTTCGTTTTAAGAGTACGTTCTCATTTTAATTATTGAAATTATTTCAACCTCGTCGAAGAGCGATGATAGTTTAATCAACATGTACTGTCCAATAATTTATTTGCCTGAAGAAATGATAACAACGTCAGAGCCTACTTTTGGATCCTAGATTACTAAAAAACTGGAAGAGATGGGTATAGGAAACCCTAGTACAGTTGTAATGTTGTAAGAGCCCTTTTCATTATTATGAAACAAAACCAATCATACGATTAGTTTAATAGGTATTAGCCATTTGGAGTAATAATTCTATCAAAACCTATGTTTGAGAATTAAATGGTAGCAAATTAATGTTTAAAATCAAAAACTATAAATTACTAAAAAACTAGAAGATATGGGTAGAGGGAACCCTAGTACAGTTTTAAAAACAATTGAAATTAGAATCTAAATGTGGTCATAAATACAGGGTGTTCCATTTAACATAAGAGAATTACTTCCCTATAACATTCAACAAAAAAGAAATCTTGTTTTTAAACACCCTACATAATTTCTAGATATCAACTTTAATTAGTTATAAAGTTTAATCCTTTGAATAAACAATAAACACAATTTAAAATATTTAGCTCAATCATGTAAAACAGAAATGCCTCGTAAATTTTTATCTACATTTCCAAAAATATTAAAATATCTCGAAAACCGGTTGAGTTTGGTATAGGGAATATAACAGTAAGTAGCCTTTATTTACCCTACAGTATCAAAATATGTACGAATATATAGGGTGTTCCATTTAAATTTTCATAACTTTGGTACGCAACTTTTTTTTGGATCACCCTGTATATTTCCAAATAATTTTAAAATGTGCTCCTAATGAACCTACACAATCCTTTGTAAAAAGATTTTTAAAATACTTTACCGTTTCTCGTATATAAACCGACGGGAATGTGGCGCTGTATATACATACATACAGGATTTCCACGGCCGAATGGGACATAGGGGAATACATACAATCGGTTTTCGGTGACTCGTAACGTTAAAGCCACTCCGCTTCGCGTCGTTAAACTCGTTACTCGTGCTTTAAAAGCTCGATTATGCACTAGTGTCATAATCTACTAGTTTTAATAAGATTTATAATGCCTAAACATTCAGGTTTTTGCGGTAATTTGAATTTTCTCCAAATCTAATCTTATTTGCAGATTTTAAATACTTAAGAAGTATTTAAGTTATGGAAGCGAAATTTACAATGAAGTGTACCAATAGATCATATTTTATATCCCAATTATAATAAAGTTGCCTTCTTATACAGGTTGTCCAAAAATTAAAAGTGATCAAGTAAGAACGTTAAGTGTCTACAGCTTGATTAATTTAAATAGGTTTAAATAGGACGCCATATTTTTACCAGGAAATGTACTTTTTAATTATCTATCGAATGGTATCAGTCAAGTCTTTGTATTTTTACAGAATACGCCAAATAATAGTTTTTTTGTACGATTTGGTGTGTTTTAATTGTTTAAACGTTTAAACGTTTCTTATGCGTATTTCTATATCGTGTGGTGTCAGCGGCGTATTATAAACAATTCCTTTTACGTATCCACACAAAAAGAAATCTAGGGAAGTTAAGACGGGATATCGTTATTATATGAATATTGTTGTGGTGTTGCTGACTCACAATGAAGATTTACAATAAAGAAGAGCGCATTAATATGATCTTTATTCTTGGAGAATATAAACAAAATTTTTCATTGGTTTCTCGAATTTTTGCTCATAGGTTTCCTGTAAGAAATCATTGTAAGTCAGCCGTTTTTGAGAGACTATTAAACCACTACTGGAAAATCTGTTACTGAAGATGAAGGCAAGGCTCTGTAACATCAGAGCAATCATGTAGCTTTGGCAATTTTCAATGCCAATTTTTAAAGCAGGTAGATTGAAGGAATTTTTTTTCAAAATTGGCCCGCCAGGCTCCCCGACTTAACTGCTCCAGATTTTCTTATACATATATGGATACGTAAAAGGGATTGTCTATATTACGCCTCTGAGACCACCTGATATAGAAATACGCATAAAAAACATTTTTGAAACTTTAACCCCACAGATGTTGTCCAGAGTTGGCAGGGGTTTCAAAAACGAATATGTAAGTGTCTGGAAATGGATTGTTGTACTATAAATTACATTCTAAGCTTGTGAATGCTTGTCAAGATATTCTTCATTATTATTCTTATACATAATTCTAAATCATCTGACATTTTTAAATACCACAAGCATCTAGATACATTAACAATTAAAAAAACCCAAATCGTACAAAAAATTATTATTTGGCGTATTCTGTAAAAATACAAAGACTTTGGTATTGATACCATTCCATGATAATTAAAAAGTACATTTCCTGGTAAAAATATGGCGTCCTATTCAAATTAATCAAGTTATAAACTTAAGGTTCTTACTTGATCACTTTTAATTTTTGGACACCCTGTATAAGATGGCAACTTTATTATAAATGGGATATATATGATCTATTGGTACACTTCACTGTAAATTTCGCTTCCATAACTAAAATAATTTTAAAAAGTATCCGTAATAGATCCGCATATATCCCAAAAACGAAACTTTTTGAAAGTCACGTATTTTCGCCACAATATTCCGTGCCATATAGCGTGAATAACGCCGTATATTACATAAACCAATAAAGTATTTGTGTTTGTAGATTTTATTAGGATTGATAAACAAGCAAATAAATATTTGTTAACTGATATAGTAAACACATATAATTAGTAAAAGCATTTATTGCGGTTTTGCTTTTCAAACTTTATTTAAAATCTTAAACGTTTATGATAGAAACTACATGAATGACAGTAGAGGGATCTGGCCGGTTCTGAACCACTCCATACTCCACCGTGATTTTAGGCCGCGGGATTTACCCCTCCACTTTAGTTCCAAACGTGAGCAACGAGGATTTTAAGATGGCGCTCGATTCAGGCGCGCGTGCTGGCGTAAATAATTACATATACAGGCTGGTGAATAGTGACGTCAGCAGAGTAATATATTTTTGTTTTTAAATCATGTATATCGGAGATTTAGCGATGGCGCTGGATTCGGGCACACTATGGGGCAAATGATTACAACTAGGTGAAAAGTGACGTAAATCACGTATACAAGTACTAATATAAAATTTATTTACTTTAATATATCAGCATTCGTCGTAATCCGTTCAAATTCGACAACTTCCGGTCTAACCGGAAGTCCTAGTTACTTAGTTAAGTGAGTTTATTTCTTATTGCAATTCGTACAATACTTCCGGTTGCGAATTCAAATTCGTTAGGTTCCGGTTGTAATTCAATATTTCTGTCATGTTTGTGAAACGTATGTTGTTAAATCACAATCTATCATTCAGTTGTAAAGTGAATGTTTGTGTATGAAGACGATTGTAAGATATTGTATAACAATTTTGTGTGCACGTACTAGCATGAATTGTGAAATTTCAACACCAGTATCTCATTTTCTGGATGAGCTTTTACAAAAATATGAAGAGGAAATTAAAAGTGATATACGTTTAATTAAGGAAGTGAGGTATTCTTTAAATCGGTCATTTGGCATTTCAACCGGATTTTCTGCTTCAAGAATTTTTTTTCCTGCGGTGAACATAACACAGGAAAAAAGGAGTTGCATAAGTTTTACAAAGGTTGAGTGGGAAGAATTTCTGAAGTATCGTCAACGAATTGAAGAACATACTTATGTTGTCAAATGCAAGAACTAGTCACAGGCATTGTGAAACCGAAAAGACTGTACCAATTGTGATGGAAGAGCATAATATCGTGGAAATTGCTATATTGAAATTAATTTATATTAATAAATCCTGCAGAATACACCCTATATTGGAAATTCAATGTCGCGATATAATATTAACGTTGAAAAAGACCGATATCAAATCGTTATTGCGTCTATTAAATCTGTAACGCAAAAAGCACAAAGATTAGAGAAACTAGACTTTCCAAGTTCCTACAGTTATTTGAATTTTTGACTTTATTCATTCATAGTATCTACTGTGATATTAATAATCCTATTGTAAATTTAGAACATGTAGAAAATACTTCAAATCTAATAAAAAGAAGTGGTAAATGTTCTTAAAGTATATTCTATCGCTAATATAACTGCATTATGTAAACTTAAAACTAATAAAATGTTAACTGTGTGTTGTTTTTTGTACAGACTTAAACTCATTCTGATCACCATCTTGCTTACGTCACGTTTCACCTACCTCTATTTATATTTACCTCAGAATTATTTACGTCATGTCTCACCTACCTATATATATTTATATTTACAATTTGAACGGATTACGACGATACGTGATTTACGTCACTTTTCACCGAGTTGTAATCATTTGCCCAATAGTGTGCCCGAATCCAGCGCCATCGCTAAATCTCCGATATACATGATTTAAAAACAAAAATATATTACTCTGCTGACGTCACTGTTCACCAGCCTGTATATGTAATTATTTACGCCAGCACGCGCGCCCGAATCGAGCGCCATCTCAAAATCCTTGTTGCTCACGTTTGGAACTAAAGTGGAGGGGGTAAATTCTCGCGTCTCCCGCGGCCTAAAATCACGGTGGAATGTGGAGTGGTCCAGAGCCGGCCAGATCCCTCTACTAATGACGTACTAGATGCAAAATTTTGGCAATAAAATTCTACAACGGACATCGCATACTCTAGCAACAAGAGTAAAGTAACAGCATATAGTATCAGGTGCGCAACTAAGTTTCCGCTGTTTTTCAAGAGATGGCTCCAGTAGTAAGTGCTGGTTGATTGTGACATAACCAAAACGTCATGAACCAAGCTTATAATTAGACATATTTATGGTAAACAAACCGCTTTGACACATTAGTGATTTTGTTTTTATAACTTCTGCTTGTGTGAAAATGTCAGATTTTGTGCTCCTCCTCATATTCTTCTAGTCTTATTTGGTTAATAAGTTCATGCCGTTAACAGAAAATGTATTTTTTTATTCTTCATTAAATTTAAAATTCAGAATATTCTATTGGTTAAACGTGCACAGTTATTATCAACGATGCTTTTTTTGCTTGACAAAATTGAAAGAATTATATACCTATACCTATATAGGTATATATATTATTATATATATAATATTGTATGGCCAGCGCAACAAGATGCGTATGTACTTAGTAACTTTCAGACCTTGCATCTAATACCAAGTACAGAGTAGCGAATTTTAGTTCTTGTATTAATGCATTTAACCGCATCATTTTATAATATTGCAGTCACTACAGACATAATATTTGAAATTGTAAAAACGGAGCAAGTAGATAAAATATAGTTGACGCCAGTCATGATTGATCTTACTTTGGTAACAGCGCATCAATTCGCTACTCTCTTCTTGAAACATTTAGTGTAGTTTCTTTTTTTAGTTCGATAGTTGATACGATATGAAAGTAAAATATACAAATTTAACATGCTTTCTACGTTCAGGAAGCGTACATTGTTGATGATTGGATAAGACGTGGAGGTGAAATAAACTTGACTACGTTTCATATAGCTGTTTGTTTCGTGAACGTAGTCCGCATATTAAATATGCAACATACTTTCAATTGAGTAAGTAAAAGCAAAAGCAACCCATTGTGTGCCTAAATACCTTATTTGACCATTGCAGTGTCCGCATATTGGTATTCTAGAACCAATAAGTCCACCTACATTAAGAATACCACGACCTCGCTTTGGCGCTACACCAATAGCGCCAGCTTGACGGCCTCCACCTGCACCTGTATTGGGTTGGGATAGAGTGGATGTATTTACACTAACACCAGGGATGATTTTAGTTAATGCGGATTCACATTCCTTAACGTTAGATTTACAATCAGTCGCACAAGCGGCTTTGCCTTTAAGCTGACAGTTAGGTATTGTGGAAGGAGTAGATTGTAGTTGGGGAGAATCTAACTGCGGTTGATTTCTTTGGATAAATGGCGATACAAGGGGTTGAGGATTGGTGTGACGTACTCCTAAAACGCTTGGTTCTGTTACATCAGGATTTTTTACGCGTCGGAATGAACATTCTGACAACATAGAGGACGTTTGCTGTTTCTCTCGTATTGATGCTTCGTGACCATCTGCTTTTGCCTCTGTTTGGTTTTTGGTTATTGAAGATGTCGATTGTAAATTTTTCTCGTCAGCACGTTCTTGTCTGGGACATTGATTAGTATTGTTGACCGCACTATCAAATTGAACATTTCTGTGCACTTGCATTTTAACATGCGAATCTTCTGTTATTTTACTCTGACATGACGTTAATTTTGATTTTTCTGAAGTTTCTGTTAATGTTACTCCATCTATTTTCTCACGAAACTGGGGAATATATTCCGAAATGTTTTCCTTTGCTTTTCGTATTTCAAAGTTTTCTTTAGTAAACATGTAATTAGACTGTTTTTCTTTTAGGGGATTTGGAGGCGGGCCTGCTGCCGGTGAAATTGGTCTCGGACTTAATCGCCCGAAAGGAGATGAAGGTCTGTCTGAATATGGACAGGGACTTGGTGATCTAGATATATTGGGACTTTGAGGGTCAAATATATTGCTTGCAGGTGGTGGCATTTGAGTTGGTACTAGATTTTCTTGATAATACGGTAACACCGGGGCAGGCTTATTTATCATGCTAGGTGTTAGTGAACCTGGCCTGGGCGAAAAAGAACTACTCGCTGGTTTATCTTCTTTAACCGGTTCAAATACAACTTCCGGTATGCTAAGGTTACCTCCTCTATTTTGTACTGTTACTAAAGAGTTTGTGGCTGTTGATAATTGCTTAGAGGCAGTTGATGTATAATGGGACGAAGATTGTCTCGAATGATGTGCGCTAGACAATGACTGATTACAACTTTGCATACTTGGTTTGTTTTGATTATCTGATAACAGTTTTTTAATATCCTTGTGATGCGGTAATTGTAGAGTTTCATCATAGTTTAATGACACTTGATACTGTGGTAGATAATCTCTTTTTTGCAAGTATCCCGTTAATTCCAAGGGTTTCTTAAAAACAGTTTCTTCCGTTTGTTTTTCAATAACATTTCCTTCTTCAGTAGTTTTTCTATTAATTTTAGATTCTTGTGTTTCTTTTTTATATTCACCTTCTTTTATGTTAGAATAATGGATTTCTTTTATTTCGGACTCTGTTTTACTTGAATAACTCTTGTCTGTGGACGTTTGTTCAATAATTTGTTCTGAAATTTCATGTTTAATTTCACTGTAATCAGTTTCGGATTCATATTTAGTTTTTAAATCATCTGAAATTGGCGGAAATTGCAATTTTGGACTTTGTTCACTATCATTGACTGGTTCAAATTTTTTTATTCTTTTTGGTTTGGTATATGGCTTTGGTAACACACTTTCATTCTGAACTGATGTTTCTACTACGGCCTGTTGCATTTCTTTAGTTTTAGTAATTTGTTCCATCGAAACTACATCCTCGGATGATTCTGTTTTTGTAGATGATTCAGCTACAAATGGCGAATAGGGTCTCTCTGGGGCAGTAGTTAAGGCACTAACCATAGACATCCATTGTACCGGCTTAGGTAAGTCTTTGAGTAAGGGATCTTCTTTTGGTTTCTTTTTCTTAACTGGTGCTGATGGTTCAATTGGAGTGTACGGTCGATCTGGGGCTATTCTTAAAGCAGATACAAAGGGAGTATCAGGTTGTTGTGGCTTAGGTTTAGGCGGTGGTTGGAGTTTTGGTTCAATTACTGTAGGCCTTTCTGGAGGTAAATATGGTGTAGTTTCTTCTGGTAATGGAACTGATTTGGTAGAAGCAGATACATCTATAGGGGTAAATGGCTCTTTTGGAGCTGTCACTAAAGCCGAACCTAAAGCAGAAGCCAGTTTTTTATCCGGTATTTGAGTAAATAAATCTTTAGAATCCTCTTTAATTTTTCCAGGATTATTTATTGTAACAGACACACCAGTTATAATAGGAGAACCAAATCTTTCTGTCGACGTGTTTTCTACAGGCTGCAGTTTGCATTTCTGGTAGTCTTTGGGTCTCTTTAAATCGCGCATTGGACAATTATCGCATAGACCTTCTGAATTTGCGTTACATAAAGAATTTGTACAGACGCAAACTCTTGTAACGACTCTAGGCGTATTAGAAGGTGATTCATTAGTGCACAATATTTCAGAATTTCCTTGCTTTGATAAAGATTCTGTTTCAACTTCCACTTTCGGTTGCAAATTATTTGATGACACGGGCAAGTTAGGTCGTTGTTGTAGCACAGATTCTACAAACATTTGAGTTTCCGCAGCTGTTTCTATTCGTTCCACTGCTACTTGTCGTTCAACCAGACTGGCTACTTCAGTAGAGCATAACGACATTTTTGATTCCATGTTTCTTATTAGTCCGTTTAATTGTTTGGCTTCTATAAGTTCTTCTGACTCAGCCGTAACACTGTTGGTTATTTTTGTATTTGTGGTTTCTTTATCGACAACTTTCCTATGATTTGACGTTTTTTCTAGTTCTTTTGATGACACTGCAGACTTTATATGGCTTGGTGGGGGAAAATATAAGGGAGTAGCAGTAGGCAAGTCAGGTTCGTCGGAATTGATAGAAGGAGGCCAGACTATATTTTGAATAGGACGACCTTTATCTATACAAATGTCACAAGTACAAGCACGAAACAGTTAATTGTAACCATGAAACACAGATGGATACGGGTTAATGGGAAAAATATAAAAACAAAAATAGCTAAATAAATAAAGCCGAAAACACTACAAGTATTTATAAAAGATAGAAAATGATAAAGTATAACTTGATCGTATATACGTATTTAGACTTGTTAGTCGTAAATTCAAATACACGTATACTTTTTTACGTGTACAGTCACTTAACAATTGCAGCAATGTATTTGTATTTAGTAAATATAGAAGCTTTTATTTACTCAACACTTCTCAACTGCAAAGTTCACTTTGTTAACTGATTGTACGTGAAAGATAAAAACTTAACAAAACACTAACATTTGTGGTTCAAAAACTTTTAGGTACAGTAGATTCAATACAAGTATTCATAATTTCGTATAGAATGTATAGCATTTTATGAAAGAAATTTAGGAATTAAAATTTCACTTGCCTTTATCGTTTATGTTTCTCAAAATAATGTTGCCTTTTAAAAAGACCCTTAGTTAATCAATTACTTATTTCTAATATAATTTGTTGTAAAATAGCAGCTAGCTTGTTTCGAATAACCTTCATTTACATGTGACAACGCGGCTGGTTTCAATATTCAGATAAGACATTAGCAAGAAAGTAGAACATGTTTTAACATTATTGTTGATGTATTGACATAAGTGGATATTTAGAGGATCATCATTCGGTTTACTATTTTATACACTAGAAAGTTGAAGAGTTTGTTTTCAGTGCACCATTTTAAAAATTATTCTTTGTGAATATACACTATTCATATACTATACACTTTTCATATACATACCTACAAATGTATATTACCATATTTTATAACTGATTAAAGTGGAGCAGCAGGTATACTTAACGTGCACGTGGCGGACACAGTAAAAAACTAATTACATAGATAATGCGTTAACCGCACACCAAAAACCTGTTAAAATAAATAATTTCATATGGTATAGCAGTAACTGCGCACAAATGAGAAGTAATTATGGTACATATTTTTAATGACACCATACTATTGTACTACTAGGATAACAGTTAACATAACCTTATGATTCTGTAATCATTTACGTATGGTACACAGTGAAACATCAATATGAAGTACACAGTACACACTGAGACACACTGACTGAGAACATTTCAATTACAGCAAGGCCGAAAAATGGGGAAAAAATTGTTTAATTCTATATCTGTGAATATTTAGAAGGGATTCTATATGGAACTATTTAGGCAGGAAAGAACCATCACGTGTTCTTGAAACCGAACCAACACGAAAAGGTCGATGACAAATATGTCCGAGGGAACGGGATTGAAATACAAAATACCGCTGCCACAAATGTAGTGTTTCCTTGTGCTTGGAGTATGCACATTATTATTGTGACAACTGCATGTAAATTTATATTTTCTATTTATATATGTTTGATAATATGTATCATACTAAAAAAATGTTAAAAATGCCCTTATTTTGCTTCCAAACCATAAATCCATAGTGGGGTCTTGTGAACCCCAGAAGCATATTAACGAAAGTCTAAATAACCAGCATGGTTAAGGATTTATAAATATAGTTTGTCCAGCGGATCTTTACCCACACGTCACAAATTTATATATCGATAATACCCAGATGTTACCGAGTCCATCTCATGTAGTTTCCATTTAATAAAAAGGGATAAAAACAAAAATAAAATAAAACGTTTGTCGATTATCGATATATAAATTTGTGATGTGTGGGTAAAGAATCGCTGGACAAACTATATACATATTTGTATCTATACAGTAAAACTTCATTATAACGCTCACCGACTTTCACGTATGCAACAAAATATTACGGATATCGCTATCAGTGAAAGAAAACGTGATTATATAAATGAACGTGATTAATCTAATTTTAATCAAAAAAAATTTGTCGTGTCGAAAAAGATCAGCGCACTAACTTTGCGTATGAATTTAAAAAGACGAAGTGATTTTGTTTCGGTTCATGGAGGCACTAGCCGCAAGAAAATACGATCCGCAAATTAGAAACCATCCTGAAAAATCAGTTTATGGAAACTAGGTGCATCTCGGTAAGTGGCCTAGTTTTACTTAATTGTATACATGCAAATTTGTCATAAGTCGAATTCGGTAAATTGATATAATATCCGAATGAAAAAATCAAATGTTTGCTGGACAATTGTGCTGCGCATCCAAAAGACGTAAATGTTAAAAACATTAAGTTAAGCATTTCCTGCCGCCCAACACCACGAGTTCTGAAACACCAGAAGAAGGGTAGTCCGGCAATTCTTATCTATGATGGATAGTTTAACTTCGACTTTGCCAAAAATTTAAGTTTTCGACGCTTCCGCTTTTTATATGCTACGTGGATGGACATCAACGATTTTCAAATAAATGTTCTGTTATTTTTAAGAGTATATCTCATTTCCCGGCTATAACGCCTTCCTGGTTATAACGCTCTTTTTCTCTGGGCCGTACAAGACCTTTATAACGACGTTTTACTCAAAATTTTTTGTTCAAATGTTGTAAACTTTTAAGAGAATCGCTACGATGTTTTATTTCTATTATTTCAGTACCTGAATTTAGATATGACATTGCTTATACTGAAGGAATGCGATAAATAGCAAAAACAGTTCTTTTGATTCTCTACAATCATAAAACGAAAAGCGAAATTGCATGTGCCAGAAAAGGCGATAACAATACCAGTAAAACCAGATCACAGACCAGGTGTACTTGCGGCGAAAAAATTTTACTAGTCATTTTGACATTAGCAAAGTTTGTTGTGATTATTTCAGTAAGTAAGCAGCACATTAACAGTGTCAAACAATTTAATTTTATTGTCTCAGGGTGCACCACTTTCCTTAAATAAACAAAATATTTAATAAAAGAATATTCAATAACGTAGTAACAACATAATAATACTTAACTCTAAAATTTTTAACGGATAGAAAGTGCCTATAGGAATTTAAAATACCACTTTGTGATTACCTCGTATACTCGTATAGGCATAGGT
>SMLS01063307.1:0-19671 GCA_004785975.1 Popillia japonica
TTTGACAGTTACACTTATTAGCACCATAAATAGAGTTGTGTGACAGTCATTAAGAAGTATTCGATGCTTATACTATACAAAATCGAAAAAGAGAACTATCTGATGTATTTTATCATGTGAGAGCTGTCAAAAATATGTCTGCGTATAATGAAATTGTGAAAATGGGACTGATTTCATAATTTGACAGCCGTGCAATCCACAAATTGACAGTTCTTATATCTATCTGATATATTTTCGGCTCGTTATTCTAAGACGACAGCTGTCAAAAATTTATAAGAGTTAAGGTCCTAATACACCATCCTGCGGCACGCCATCGAAATAGATTTTTTTAAACTTGGGCGTTTATGTATGTGCAGGAAAATCTAGTAGACATTATCTTTAAATTAATTAACCATATCAAACCGGTCAAAAACGTGAGTGCGTGTCGTTGTTTCCGGTTATCCGGGCCATTATCGCCGCTAATCACCGTCAACGAAGGCATTTGTTTGTCGATTACCCGACGCGGTTCGTTTTTCTTTTTTTTTTTCGAACGTGGTGGTACTATATATACGCGCTACCTACCGACAGAAACAAACGCGCAACGAGAGACAAAAGCCGAGCGCTGAGCAGAACGGCATAACGACGGTCTGTGACGACAGAGACAGGCCACCGAAAAAATGCCCCTTTTCATCTCCGAACTATTATTCAACATCTACTACAACAATTCCACCGCACACACAAGCAGAAACACACCCAAAAAACCCATCGCGTCACGGAGCACTTTATATTATTTTTATTTAATCGTTGCTTCTCTCTTGTTTCCGAAACGTGTACGGCCGTCTCTGTTGCGCTTTTACCCTTTTCTCTTTTGTTTTTTTTTTTAATTTTACGTACTGCGGCGGAGACCGTGAAAATTTTACCAGCTTAATTTACACGGTTAAACGTGCGTGTACCGTTTTACATGGATGTATACAATTTCGGCCAAAAGAGCATTTAATTTGTATGTATAGTGTTGAAGATTTAATTTGGTCCGCAGTTTTAGCCACAACACAGTCTGAATGAGGTCCTCTTTAATCTAGAAAGACAAAACTCCGATTATGATCTGCAAATCCGTCAAAGTTTTCCTCGCTGGTAACGCCACCTGTCGGCGCCAGATTTAATTAGGCATAAAACCTAAGTCAGCCACCGATAGATGGCTCTACAGTGCAATTCCTCAAAACAGACAACTTTTTTGAAGCCTGCTTTAGTAAATTTTTAAGTCAAAATTCCGAGTACAGGTTTGGAGATCAAACACTCACCTATTCTACCATCAATGGGTGAAAAAATGAGGGTTTAAAAACTAAATTTGTGGAACACCAGTTAGGAGATGGGTAGGGTTGAATTCAAATTCCAAAAGGTCAAGTTTTTGGAACACTGGTTAGGGGAGAGGAGCTCGCCAAACTTGTTAATTCTGAACGTCTTGGCAGATGCATAAGACTAGATAATTGAAGAATTCAACCCCCAAACCCAAGCCTTGCGGAACACCAGTTCGTATAAGCTTAAATGTTGATTCTAAACATGCTACCAGATAGAAATGACTGAAGACATGACGAATTTAGGACCTAAAACCGTATCTTACAGAACACCTGCTCGTATATGCTTAGGAGGTAAATCCTCATCAATTTTTTTCAAGTTTGACCATCCTACCAGGCAGTTAGAGGTAGATAAATAAAAAATTAAGGTCCTAAAAAGTAAGCCTTGCAGAACACCCGCTCGTATGAGCGTAGGGGAAAAAATTGCCCAGTTTTATTTTTTTAATTCCGAAGAATTTAGGTTCTCAGAAGTGTGCTTTGCAGAACACCGATTCGTATAGGCTTAGGGGTTGGCGCTCTTTTGATCCTAATCTGATTGTGATGATTTGCAATAATTTACAAACAAAATTAGTATTCGCATATAATGCATCACCCCGTATTGTACAAGAGTGTGATTATACTCGATTACTCGATAATAATCGCAGGCACGAAAAAAGTTTTAAAATAAAAATTGTTCAGTTTTTAACGTAATATGATTTGAGGATATTTTCGTGTATACAGGATATCTTGTAAAAGCAATATTGGGAGTGATTTAATTTTTTTTAGTGACACGCCCTATATTTTATCGCATTTTTAGAATCTGCTAGAAAATCTAAACACTTTTTATGTATCATCATCTATATCTAACTCTAACGGTTACTGAGATAATCAACATTTTCTGTATCCTCTCCTTTTATGGGCACCCTATATATGTATACACGTATAAAAAGGGTTATATCTCCGAAATTATTCAAGATATCTTTTTCCAATTTTGGAGATTAATATTATATAGGAAGATCTAACTTTTTACATGATTTTCAAGTTAATAGCACTTCCGCTTCATACCGGAAATAACATAATTTCAATTTTTTTAAATGAGAAGTATAAGATTTGATTAGCTCTTTCGATAGGTCTTTTAAAGAGGAATACAATGATGTGTCACATTATACAGGTCTGATTTAGGAATGCTGAGGAATTAGCAATTTTTTAAAAATTTTGACGTTTCTAATTTGACAGCTTCGGCGGTAAATTTGAAACTTTACTCGACCGAAACGATTTATAATTTAACGCACTAGATTAAGGAAGTGATTAAATATGTAGAATTGTGTACAGGGTGTTCGAGAGCTCGTATTAAGATAGGAATAAATTATTTTTTTTAATAGATATAACGACTAGGTGTGTATAGCTATAATGAACCGGCTGTATACACGTCCGCCTAGCACCTGTTTCTCTCCCGTCCGTGAAACCATTCACATGTATAAATGGACACCAATTAGTGATCGTAAACATCTATTCTAATATTCCCAGAGCTTCCTGTTCCGCTGGCTCGTTGTGCGTCCGCGGCCACTTGCTCTTTTATATTTTATGTATACGTGGGCACACAACAGTGCAGTGGGGTAATATAGTCTGGTTGTCGTTAATAAATTAGCCGGTTTAGAGACTCTAGTCTGGAGGTTGCGACCAAAATTTCGTATCACTTTTATATTATTATATAATTAATTTATGCCGGGCAGTGGTAGTACTTAGTTACTCAGTTATTTACACAACAACGTTTCGTCGTAGCGCTGCTTGTTGTGGAAGCTCTCCGGTAGCCGTTGGCTGGTACTTTATGTGACAGGCCGAGCTGCTTTCTGAGTAGCCGCTCGGATGTTCGATCTACGATCCATCCGCGATCGTATAGCACTCCTTCGATACAAGCCGTTTTTGCGATACCGGTGCGCGCAATCATGTCTATCTCGGACTGTACGCAGCAAAGCGAAATTGCGTAATGGTTAGATTGTTTAGAAGAAGGTGGATAGTAAATCCGCGCTGGGCTTGATCCATCATTCTCGACAATTACGAATCGTTTCTAAACGATCCTGTTTATATATATTTTTAAACGCACCCTGTATATATGTATATATATGTATTATTATCTCTTCGGGGGAATAATTAAAAAAAATAAACAGTAGCTGTATAGTTTCCTATTAAAAAGCTAGAATCGATGTGATAAAACGTTCTTCGGGTGGGTATTATCTCTAGGATGGCGCTATATCTCAAATTATACATAACCCTGTAGAGGTTCGTTCCCATCTTTGTCTTACGGAGATGATTCTTCTGTGTACGCTTCTGTGAATCGACTTCGAAATTTCTGGAATGTCAGCGATAAGCGGTAAAAGTGGTGCCCGTGGGTCCTTCACTTGGCATTCCGGCGCTCTCCGAGTCGGTAGCGTTTATCTCCAAATTGTATCGTTAACTTTACAGTTCTGGCTAGACAGGTACATATTTTATAATAGATATCTGTGGACGATCATCCTTTTTATATTATGTATAAAAAAGTTTTGTTTTCCAATCTAATACCTCAACTACATACTTGAATGGTGCAATTTTTATGTAATAAGTTCCCATAATGCTGTGTCATATCGATTAAACGTCAAAAATTTGAGGTTAGAAAACTACAACTTATAACTCTGCCCTCGTACGTTCACGCAATTAAAATTTAAACGATAAAGAACACGCCTAGTTACTTAATTTTATTAGTATAATGCGGGCAATTTAATTTTTTATTATTTTACGATTGTTTTATGCCCAACAGAGGACACCAGAAGCTGCGCTAGACGTTGTAAAAGATTTAGTAAACAAAAGAATTCAGTTTAGTAAATAACTGCTCCTATACTTATGTTTGGGAGTGTATATCGATCTTATTTATATGCATACAATATATCTAACTGAATAATTGGTATTTGTTATTTGTTCTGTTGGTATTGTATTGTAATGATTCGATTTGTATTTTTATTTGACACGAATTTTTATTAAAATGAACGCTGGAACACGTTTACTCATTGTAGGTCGTTAATACGAGGTTAATATAAAAAGTATTTTTTTATTTGTTTCAGTAACTGACAAACGGTAGAAACAGCTATTCTTGGCGGTTTGACAGGTGTAAATGTCCAAATATTTCTGCTGGATGTTAAAATGTAAGTACTGCATATTTTTTTTTAACAAAATACGTATGACAGCTGTCAAATTGTTATAATAATCGGGCCAACCTACGCTAGCTTTATATTTCTGAAAGTTATCAATTTTTTTTTTAATTGTGACAGTTTTTGTTAATTTAAAAACATATACCAACTCAAAAACTATAGACACCATTATTTCTGACGATTTGACAGTTATAAATGTCAAAATATTACTAACGGGTGTTAAATTCTAAGATAGGATACATTTGACAAGCTTATATGTCAAAATATTTCTAATTTGGGTTAAATTCTAAATGCCAGAGATAATTCTCTTTAAAAAGATACATCTGACAGCTGTCAAATTGTAAACATAATCGTCCCAACCCAAGCTAGCTTTATATTTCTGAAAGTTGTCAATTTTATTGTAAATTATGACAGTTTTTCTTAGTTTAGGAAAGAGTGTAGCAGTTAAAAAACTATAAAGACAGCTATATTTGACGGTTTGACAAGCATAAATGTCAAAATATTTCTAACGGGTGTTAAATTCTAACGATAGGATACATTTCGCAAGCTTATATGTCAAAATATTTCTAATCGGGGTTAAATTGTAAATACCAGAGATAATTCTTTTTAAAAAGGGTACATCTGACAGCTGTCAAATTGTAAAAATAATCGTCCCAACCCAAGCTAGCTTTATATTTCTGAAGATTGTCAAATTTTATTTTAAATTATGACAGTTTCTCTTAGTTTAGGAGACTGTAGCAGTTAGAAAACTATAAAAACAGCTATATTTGACGGCTTGACAAGCATAAATGTCAAAATATTTCTAACGGGTGTTAAATTGTAAAGGTAGGATACATTTGACAAGCTTATATGTCAAAATATTTCCAATCGATGTTAAATTCTAAATATCAGAGATAATTCTCTTTAAAAAGATACATCTGACAGCTGTCAAATTGTAAAAATAATCGTCCCATCCCAAGCTAGCTTTATATTTCTGAAAATTGTCAGTTTTATTTTAAATTATGACAGTTTTTCTTAGTTTAGGAGAGTGTATCAGTTAAAAAACTATAAAGACAGGTATTTTTGACGGTTTGACAGGCATAAATGTCAAAATATTTCTAATGGAGGTTAAATTTTAAATCATAACATATCGTATTTTAAAAAAATATGCATTTGACAGCTATCAAAGTATAAAAATAATGGTCCCAACTTAAGCTGGCTTTTTATCACTGTAAGCTGTCAATTTTATTAAAAATTATGACAGTTCCTGTTAATTTCGGCAGGTGTAGTAACTGATAAAACGATAAAAACAGTAACGCTAACGGGTTTGACAAGCTTATATGTCAAAATACTTCTAATGGGGGTTCAATTGTAAGTACTAGAAATAATTAAAAAAATACATTTGACAGCTGTCAAATTGTAAAAATTATGACAGTTTTTGTTAATTTCGGCAGGCGTAACAACTGAAAAAGATGAAATTGAGAAGCATCTGATGACAGCTGTCAATTTTTTTCAAATTCTATCAGTTTTTGTTAGTTTTAGCAGGTGTAGCAACTGAAAAATTGTAAAAGCAGTTATTTTTGAGGACTTGACAGCCCTAAACGTCAGAATATTTCTAATTGGTGTGAAATTGTAAACACTGCTTATTATTTTTCAAAAAGATGGATCTGACAGCTGTCAAATCGTTCCAACCTAATCTTATATTGTATTTCTGAAAGCTTTTAAGAATTATGACAGGTTTTGTTAAAACTGTAAAAATAGTTATCTTTGGCAGTTTGATTTGTGTAAATGGTGTTTAAATTGTGTATATTATGGTTATGACAGCTGTCAAATTGTAATCATAATCGTTTGAATCGATTTTTAACATTATATTCCTAAAACTGTCATTTTTTTTATAACTGTGACAGGTTTTATGCAGTTTCGCCAGGTGTAGCAACTGAAAAATTATAATAATAGTTATTTTTTTTTTAATGATATGGAGCTGTCGTGACAAACTGTAAAAATCGTTAATTTTGACGGTTTGACAGGGGCAAATGTCAAAATATTTCAAATGGGTATTAAATTGTAAATATTACATTAAAAAAATACATCTGACAACTGCCAAATTGTAATAGTAATCGTTTTAATCGATTTTCGGCACTGCCTTCCTAAAAACTGTCATACTTTTAAATATAGTGACAGTTTTTGTCAGTTTTGGCAGGTGTAGCAACTGAGAAACTGTTATTTTTGATGTCCTGACTAATTTAAATGTCAAAATATCTCCGATAACAGTTAAATTCGAAACATAATATTATAGTTTTTTAAGAAGATACACTTGACAGCTGACAAAAATGGTAAAAAGCAGTCATTTTTGTAGATTTGACCACTGTAAATGTCAACATCTTTCTAATGGCAAAAAGAATTATGCTTCTAGAAGCTGTCATGTTAGGATTTTGTCATTTATACCGTCAAAATAATGATTGCCAATAATTCTATTACTTGTTTGCTAGAAGCTGTAGAGCTTATTAATAGCTCCGACTTAATTTGACAGGTAGCACGCTAGCATTACATTTCTGAAAGCTGTCAATTTTTTTTAAAATTGTGACAGGTTTTGTTAGTTTTGACAGGTGTACTAACTGAAAAATCGGTAAAAATAGCCACTGTTATTGGTTTGATAATTGTAAAGGTCAAAATATTTCTAAGGGCAGAAAGCATTATGTTTCTGGAAGCTGTCACGTTAGTAATTTGACATATATACTGTCAAAATAATAATTTCCTACAATTCTATTACTTGTTGAGGTTATAAGTTTTCTAGAAGCTGTAGAGCTTATTAATAGCTCTGACTTAATTTGACAGCTACTACGCAAGCATTATATTTCTGGAAGTTGTCAATTTTTTTTAAAATTGTGACAGGTTTTGTTAATTTTGACAGGTGTAGCAACTGAGAAAACGGTAAAAATAGTCATTTTTATTGGTTTGAGAATTGTAAAGGTCAAAATATTTCTAAGGGCAGAAAGCATTATGTTTCTGGAAGCTGTCACGTTAGTAATTTGACATTTATACTGTCAAAATAATAATTTCCTACAATTCTATTATTTGTTGAGGTTATAAGTTTCCTAGAAGCTGTAGAGTGAGCTTATTGATAGTTCTGACTTAATTTGACAGCTAGTACAGCTAGTTAAAAGCTGTCATTTTTGATAGTTTGACAGGTGTCAATGTCAAAATATTTAATTTGATTTTTTTTGCCAAACTATATATCCCTAAACAACCATAAACGTCAAGTTTTGTGCTTTGTAAACTACTCGAACATTTTCAGCCGGATGCGAAATAGCGTCGACGCCTTTCAAGCCACAAAAGCAATAGGATATATCACGCACTAGGTGTCCCGGGGTAAATTGCCGCAAATGGGCCAGAAGCGAACTTTTAAAATCGCGCCATTTAACCCCTACGCGACGGCGGCGAATTTCAACTTAACATCCACCGAATTTAAAGGTTTCTTTCGCTCTCTCCCTCTCTCTCTCTCTCACCCAGCGAGTGTCTGTGTGACGCACTACATTGTCTAGTAAGTAATTCCTAATGCGGTTATAATAAAGTGGAAATTATGGTTGAATTTTACAACGACGCCGCCGTCGCGTTTTGTGGGCTGTTAACGCAACCATCTGTCATCGTATTTACCATCGTCGGTATACGGGGGGATGTTTTAACGCCGATAAAATCGTGTAGCGAGGATAAAAAGAAATTTTCTTAGTAAAATTGAAACTAGGAGTTCGGCGGGTCCTCAGATCCGAATTCCGAATTCTTCTCACCTGGATCGTGATATCTCGATAACATTTCAAGTCGAATCTGTCTCGATAATTCTTTAATTTTATATCTATACCCGCGCGTATATACAGGTAGGTTCCCTCCTTTATTACCGCTGTATATATTCATATATTCGTCCCCGTAGCATAATATGAGGAACAATAAAAATAAATTACTACCGTCATTAGTGCATTACGCTATCTGAGTCACACGATCGCTACCATCGCCGCGGACACATTCTTGTGGATATATACAGGGTGATTTATCGGCGGTGCTTCCAGAATAATCGATGACCTTTCGATGTCCGACAGATGAGACCCCGGAATGAAATTAAATAGATATCGCTAAGGTACCATCTATCGGAGATAACATGTCAATTACAGCTGCCGGCGAGAGGGAGTTTCAGCGAGGGAATGTTAGGGGGACGTTCGGACAAATTGTTACTCCGGTAAATCCCGGATTTATGGTGTCGCAGCGGTTTCCCCGTAGAATAAATCGATTGTTGTATCTTACAAAAAGAGGACTGCCTATAATTAATTACGCACATGTTTGCTTTATCGTTAAAACCCTTTATTACCGGAACAAACTCCTTAATGGCGTTTAGATTAGTTGACACAAAAATTTAATTTAGTAAAAAAACACCCCCTACTCCGCGCGGTAACATTTTTCTACTGAGATCGACCACTGCGATAAGTTTTATCAACGGAGGAAACAAAAGAACGAGGTAAAAAAACATTAGCTACCGGTCCTACACCTTCTCAAAGAAGTCAAGTAAAGAGTCTCTCCACGATGAACATTATCTTACACAGGTATCTCGATGCGTGTTAAATGTATATGTATTATAGCAGCTTTTGTTTTCACAGCCTACTCGTTTATTTTTATTTTTTTTCCTTCTCCCGTATATAATTAGATTTTATATTTATTATAACTACGTGAAAATCTTATATATGTTGGGTAGACGGTTGGATTCTTGGAATAGCTTCGGAATTGTTTTGCGTAGGTAGCGGTATACAGGGTGTCTCATCAAGGACTTGCAGTGTTTCTTTATAAGACCTTCTAGGTAACTCGCACATAAATCTATAAAGGCTTCTTGCACAAAATTTAAATGCTAATAAATTTTCCCCATTTACATTCATTTAAAAGCTATTATTTCCAATAAAATGCTTTTGTAACAAGTACCACTTAGCGGCTGTAAGTTGTCCTTGCATTGTTCTCTAACTGTTAATTCTACATTTACTCGGAAGCCGGTGTCTTTAGTGTTAGAGAGAATTGCTTTAATAAAACATTCTGTGTCGGTTGTTTGTGGATAAAATATGTGCGATTGCGTTTAAATGAAAATCGAAAAAACAGTGGCGTACTGCTGTGATAATTGTATACAAACAAGTTAGATAAATTAGGGTTGGTCGCAAAACCAACCTAGCTAGTTTAAAACTAGTTTAGAGTCAGAAGATTTCAAAAAAAATCTGACTATGAAAGCAGTTAGATCTGATTGTGATGTCAGTGGAAACAGATTATCAAGTTAGGGTTGGTACTGAATGCAACTCAGCTAGTTTAAATCTGGTTTAGAAAGTAGCTGAATTTATTTAAAGCAATCCTTTTTAGAGATAGTTGCAAAACTGGTTCGATTGTGAAAGCAGCTAAGTCCCTGTTCTAAAAGAAGTTTGTCTTGATTTTAGGGCAACTTAACTAGGTTAGGGTTGGTTCTGAAAGCTTTTAAGTTAAAACTAGTTTAGAGAGCAATTTAGTCAGTTGCGAGGTTCTGTTGTGAAAGCAGCTAAGCTTGGTTGTGAAAGCAACTCATCTGGTTCTGAGATCAATTTAGCTAAGTTAGGTTTAGTTAGTTTTGAGTTTTGTTGGTTGTGAATGGAGTTTAGTTAGTTAGTTTAGCTAGTAGTTAGATGTGGTTAGAAAAACGGCTCCTCTGTTTATGATGAAAAACAATTCTTCTTGTTATATTGAGAACTATTTAGTTATCTTAGCTAAGTTAGGCTTGCTTATAAAACCAATTCAGTTAGTGTAAACCTAGATTTTAGCTGGTTTTTTGTAGAGGTTGCTGAAACAGCTAGTCATGTCGTAAAATCATCATCAATCCTTGTTTTGGACTTTTTTAGCTGGTTTAAAATTAATTTTGAGTTGGTTTTGATAGCAATTTAGTTAGTGATTAGACCTACTTCTGCTTTGAGAGTAGTTTGGCTAGTTTAGAGTGGATTTTTTTCTATAGAGATGGTTATAAAAACATCTACTGCAGTTTTGAGAGAGTTTAGCTAGTTTAGAGATTAGTTATAAAAGTAGTGTAAAAACAGTTACTTTTGTTTTGAAATCATTTTAGCTAGTTTAAAAAGAAATTAAGCTAGTTTGCAGCGGATATTTTTTTATAGAAGTAGTTGTAAAAACAGCTAGTTTTGTTTTAAGAACATTTTAGTTAGTTTAGAAAACAGTTTAGCTAGTTTAAGGACGATTTTTTCTGCAAAAGTGGTTGTGGGGACAGCTAGTTTTATTTTGAGAGGACTTCAGCTCGATTAAAAAGAAATATAGCAAGTTATAATAATAGAAATTTAGCTAGTTTAGAGCGGATTTTCTTCTATAGAAGTATATAGTTGTAAAAACAGTTTTGTTTTGAGAACATTTTAGCTAATTTGGAAAGCAATTTAACTAGTTTAGAGCCGATTTATTCTATAAAAGTGCTTATGAGGATAGTTACTACTTACTTTTTCTACAGAAGTTGTTGTGAAGATAACTAGTTTTGTTTTGAGAGCAATTTAGCTAGTCCCGAAAGAAGTTTAGCTAGTTTAGAGCGGTTTTTCTTCTATAAAAGTAGTTGTAAAAACCGTTAGATTTGTTTTGAGAAAATTTGAACTTGTTTAGAAAGCAGTTTAGGTAGTCTAATGCCGATTTTTTGTATAGAAATGGTTGTGAAGATAGCTAGTTTTGTTTTGAAAGCAGTTTAGCTAGTTCAGAAAGAAATTTAGCTAGTTTCGAGCGGATTTTCTTGTATCGAAATAGTTCTCAAAACAGTTAGTATTGTTTTGAGAAAAATTTAGCTAGTTTAGAAAGCAGTTTAGTTAGTTTAGGCCAATTTTTTCAACAGAAGTTGTTGTGAAGGTAGCTAGTTTTGTTCTGAGGGCAGTTTAGCTAGTCCAGAAAGAAATTTAGTTAGTTTAGAGCGGATTTTCTTCTATAAAAGTAGTTGCCAAAACAGTTAGTATTATTTTGAGAAAATTTTAACTAGTTTAGAAAGCAGTTTTGTTAGTTTAGGCCAATTTTTTCAACAGAAGTTGTTGTAAAGGAAGCTAGTTTTGTTTTGAGAGCAGTTTAGCTAGTCCAGAAAGAAATTTTGTTAGTTTAGAGCAGATTTTCTTCTATAAAAGTAGTTGTCAAAACAGTTAGTATTGTTTTGATAAAATTTTAGCTAGTTTAGAAAGCAGTTTAGCTAGTTTAGTGCCAACTTTTTCTACAGAAGTTGTTGTGAAGATAACTAGTTTTGTTTGGAGGGCAGTTTAGCTAGTTTAAAAAGAAATTCAGCTACTTTAGAGCAGATTTCTTTCTATAGAGGTGGTTCTGAAAAGAGCTAGTTTTGTTTTAAAAGCAGTTTAGCTAGTTTAGAAAGAAGATTAGCTAGTTTAGAGCGAATTTTCTTCTATAGAAGTAGTTCTAAATACAGTTAGTTTTGTTTTAAGAACGATTTAACTAGTTTATAAAGTAAATTTGCTAATTTTAGAAGCAATTCTGTTAGTTTAGAAAGCAATTTAGCTAGTTTGATAAAATTTTAGCTAATCGAGGAAGCAGTTCAGCTAGTTTCGGAACGATTTTTTCTACAAAAGTTGTTGTGAAGATAACTAGTTTTGTTTTGAGATCAGTTTAGCTTGTTTAAAAAGAAATTTAGCTAGTTTAGAGCAGATTTATTTTTATAGAGGTGGCTCTGAGAAGAGCTACTTTTGTTTTAAGAGCAGTTTAGCTAATTTAGAAAGAAATTTAGCTAGTTTACAGCGGATTTTCTTCTATAGAAGTAGGTCTAAAAACAGTTACTTTTGCTTTAAGAACGATTTAATTAGTTTATAAAGGAAATTAGCTAGTTTTATGAGCAATTCTGCTAGTTTAGAAAGCAATTTAGCTAACTTGATAAAATTTTAGCTAATTGAGAAAACAGTTTAACTAGTTTAGGATCGATTTTTTCTACAGAAGTGGTTGTGAAGATAACTAGTTTTGTTTTGAGGGCGGTTTAGCTAGTTTAAAAAGAAATTCAGCTAGTTTAGAGCAGATTTATTTCTATAGAGGTGGTTCTGAAAAGAGCTAGTTTTGTTTTAGGGGGAGTTTAGCTAGTTTAGAAAGAAATTTAGCTAGTTTAGAGCGAATTTTCTTCTATAGAAATAGGTCTAAAAACAGTTACTTTTGTTTTAAGAACGATTTAATTAGTTTATAAAGTAAATTAGATAGTTTTATGAGAAATTCTACTAGTTTAGAAAGCAATTTAGCTAGTTTGATAAAATTTTAGCTAATTGAGAAAGCAGTTTAACTAGTTTAGGATCGATTTTTTCTACAGAAGTGGTTGTGAAGATAGCTCGTTTTGTTTTGAGGGCAGTTTAGCTAGTTTAAAAAGAAATTCAGCTAGTTTAGTGCAGATTTCTTAGTATAGAGGTGGTTCTGAAAAGAGCTAGTTTTGTTTTAGGGGGAGTTTACTTAGTTTAGAAAGAAATTTAGCTAGTTTAGAGCGAATTTTCTTCTATACAAGTAGGTCTAAAAACAGCTACTTTTGTGTTAAGAACGATTTAACTAGTTTATAAAGTAAATTAGCTAGTTTTATGAGCAATTCTGCTAATTTAGAAAGCAATTTAGCTAGTTTGATAAAATTTTAGCTAATTGAGAAAGCAGTTTAACTAGTTTAGGACCGATTTTTTCTACAGAAGTGGTTTGCGAAGATAGTTAGTTTTGTTTTGAGGACAGTTTAGCTAGTTTAAAAAGAAATTCATCTAGTTTAGAGCGAATTTTCTTCTATAGAAGTAGTTCTAAATACAGTTAGTTTTGTTTTAAGAACGATTTAACTAGTTTATAAAGTAAATTTGCTAATTTTAGAAGCAATTCTGTTAGTTTAGAAAGCAATTTATTTAGTTTGCTAAAATTTTAGCTAATCGAAAAAGCAGTTTAGCTAGTTTAGGACCGATTTTTTCTACAAAAGTGGCTGCGAAGATAGCTCAGAAAGAAATTTAGCTAATTTAGAGTGGATTTTTTTATAGAGGCGGTGGTAAAATCAGCTAGTTTTGTTTTAAGAACTAGCTAGTTTTGTTTTGTGAACACAGAAGGCTTTGCAGACAAAAAAACCTGAAATAAATTAAACAAAACTACACTTACCTGATTTCGCCGCCACTACATCGCTTCCAAAACAGGTAGTGCAACATATAAAAAAAAATAAAACCACCATACTATATATCAATATTATTTATTATTACTCTCATAAAATTAATCTCACATTTACACACAAACGTATATTATAATATTCATCAATAATTTCGTCATCATCTACATATTTCGAATTTTTCTCTTTTAAATTTTTTTTAAAACTTTAAATTTTCAATCGTGTCGTCGAAAAGATCAAGCAAAAAGTGGGCTGTCCTTAATCGATCGATGGCAAGCATTTTTCATTACACATTATGATTATTATTAATCTATTACATTTTTTTTATCACAGCCGGCTTTCACCTCGAAATTTTCGCCAAATCATCGCGAATTTATATTTTTGAGTTTCGAAAAATCATAAAGGGAAAAAACGTGTACAATTACAATAAAGCAATAGAGAGAGAGATAATATAGAGAATTGTTTGTGTTCGTCATTTAATTTTAATTTTATTACAAACTAATTTTTTTTAATTAATATATATTTACAATAATTGCAATCGTTTTAATTTTATTTTTTTTTTGAGGTTATGTCAATTCATTTATATTTAATATTGTGGTTTAAAGCCTTCAATTTTTTTTTAATTTTTAATTTTAAAAGGTAATAGAAATTATAATACAAGTTTATTATTATTATTATTATTATTATTATTGCGATGATATAAAAGAAGTTTGAATTCCCTCAGGATTCTAATTTTAATTTTAATCGTATAATACACTTTACAAACCTGATTTAATCCTATATTTTCGGGGAATTAAAATTAATAAATGTAGTTCTTTTTTAATTTTAATTTTAATTTTAGCTTAATCGAGTATATTTTATTATAATATATACAAATTTATATATAGTAATATTTATATATATATATAGGGTGTTTTTTAAAGACTATATACACATTTCTCGAGGTTATTTTTTTTCTATCTTAAATTAAAAAAAAGGAACGCTAATTTTTTTTTCGTTTAATATGTTGATTTAGTGGTCGTTTCGGTTGTAACTACATTTATTATTAAAATCAAATTAAAAAAAAAAGGAAGAATAAAAATAAAAATAGGCATTAAGATTAAAAAGGATTAAAATTAAAATATATAAAAGACAGACATAAAAGGGATACCTAGGATTTATTTTTTAATTTAAAAAAATTAAATTAAATTAATTTAAATTAAATTAAATTAAAATTAATTTAATAAAATCGGATTGTATCGGTTCCATTCTTCAGCTACATTCTTTTAAAATATGCCTACGTTTTTTTGTACTTTTTTTTACAAATTAATAACAAGCTATTTAGATATATCCATTATTCAAAAGCACTTTTTTATTTTTAATTTAAATCCTTACGTCGTAACTACTCAATTTTTAACTTCTCAAATATGTATGCATAGATCATATCGAACAGGATTATTATTATTATTATTATTAAACAGAGGCAGTTTCGGAAATCAAATCCATTTTGTTCACATTCGAAAGGACGCGAGTGTACAAAATTATCTTATTCTCATTTCCCGTACAATTCAATCGTACAGAATGTTCAATATACAGTAATTCAACAATTACACCACCCTGCTAATATATCATCTTAAAATTCCAATATACAGGGCGATTCAAAATATCAGTACGGATTATGTTTACCCTAAGTGTACCCCTATATAAAAACAAAATAAAATCGGAAAATAAAAGAACTAACACTCCCTAAAAAGCCACTCACTATTTGTCGGGATCCTCACTCTGTTTAACATCCAACCCGTTCACCATCTTCTCTATGCTCTTCAGGTCGCTGGGGGACGACGCCGTTTCCGGCTTGGGGCTCTCCGTGCTCGGCCGGATCGGCGGCGGCGACAGCGAGCCGCCCCGTCCCCCCTTCCCGGACGGCGAGTTGCTCAGGCTTCTCGTGTGCGAGCTGGGTGTCACGGTTTCGAAGGCCGAACCCAACGGCGACGAGCTCACCGTTTGGTTCGAATTAGGCAACGTGTACGGCGTGAATCGGTGGCCACCTTTCAGGTGGTTGTGTATCGGCGACGTCGGCGACAGGTGGTGGCCGTGCGGGTTCGGGTGTGCCAGGTTCGAGTAGTGCGAGAATAGGGCGGGATGTTGAGCGGCTAAGGCGAGTTGAGCGTTGAACAGCAAGCTGGGGTTCATTCCCGGATTGTGGGCGCCGGTGAATAGGCTGAGTGGAGGGCCGAATGGGGGTCCGCCCGCGCCCGGGTACATTCCCGGTGGGTATAGGTAGGGGAGCAAGTGAGGTGGTGGGTGTATTGGCGGGCCGACGCTTATGTTGGGTGAGGGGTATTCTCCGGAAGGGTTCGAAGGGCCGGGGTTGTCTTTAGGGGATGAGGGTCGTGGTTTGAACGCTGTTGAGCCCGGGGATTCTGAACAGCTCGATTCGGAACCGGAATCTTCGTGGAGGCGCTTCCTTAGTGCATCGTCATCCTGTCCTATACAAATTAAACAAAAAAAATTGAATCAATCCTCAGTTTAACCTCAGTGCAGCTAAACAACATTTTTTTCAAAATGTTTGCGCTTTAAAATCGGCTGAACGCGCTATTAAAAGTAAACATCCAACAAAGATTCAATAATGCGATGGAATTTGCAAAAAATCCGTTAAAATTGGCTGAACGCTCTTATTCTGCAATCAAAATCGAGCTCACTCAATTCTGATGGTAAAACTTCTAAAAAGAGTTCAACCAATTGTAGCGATTCAGCAAAGTTTTCTAAATGTTTCTACTCGCATGAAGTGAATGCACCCCATTACTAAATGTGCTATTTAGCTGGCTGAACGCGTGTTTGTAAATTTAAACCACGTTCGTCGTTCACCTATTTCACTTTTTTCGCTTTAAAATTTAGCTGAATGCAATTCTCAAAATACAAATCTCGTAAAGCTGCATCCAGCCAGTTTTAGCGGTTTCAAATTTAGCGTTAGCCGCTTTTTTAGCAGTTGACAAACTTTCCGCTAACTTAATTAAAACTAAGTAACTAAGTACAAGTTTTGCTAGAATCGGCTGAACGCTATTTTTCTTCCACGAAAGGTGAATTCAACCATTTCTAGCTGTTCTAAATTGAAAACAATAAATGTAGCTTGTTTTGGAGACATTTTCATGAAAAGTGCGTTCAACCAATTGCGGAAATTGCGAAAAATTGTGCAAATTTTCTATTATTAAATTTAGATGAACACAGTGTTTCGATCAAATCCGCAGTAAAAGCGCTTGTGTGTTTTTTAATTTAAATCAAAGAAGCGTTCAGGCGGTGTTAGCGATTTACGATCAGGTACATATCATTTTCGTTTAAAATTGATAAAATTGATTTAGCGCACTTATTTCAGAAGAGAAGCTTAAAAAAATGTGCATTGAGCCAGTTTTAGCGCTATAAAATTATGGAGTGGGGCTGGTATTCTTGTTAGGCGCCCTCTATTTTGCTGAACTACAGATGCCGGTGGAAAATTTTCGTTAAAAATTTAGCTGAACTCACTTTTCAGAAGAGAAACATGCGTTCAGCGATTTAAACGATTTTCTAGGAGAGGGGAGGGGGTGGTACCATTTTAAGGCATCACCATTTGACTGAAAATTTAGCTGAACGCACTTTTCAGAAGAGAAACATGCGTTCAGCGATTTAAACGATTTGCTAGGAGGCTCGTACCATTTTAAGGCATCATCATTTGACTGAAAATTTAGCTGAACGCACTTTTCAGAAGAGAGACATGCGTTCAGCGATTCAAACGATTTACTAGAGGGATGGTACCATTTTAAGGCATCACTATTTGACTGAAAATTTAGCTGAACGCACTTTTCAGAAGAGAAACATGCGTTCAGCGATTTAAACGATTTACTAGGGGGGTGTGGTACCATTTTAAGGCATCACCATTTGACTGGAGCGGAGATGTTGGTAGTTAAAAATTTGGCTGAACGCACTTTTCAGAAAAAGAAACGTTAATCAGGTAGTTTTAGCGATTTAAAAGTTCTGGTTGGAGCTGGTACCATTTTTAGAGTCCATCCATTAGGCTGGTGGATGGGGTTGGTGGAAAATTTCCCTCAAAAATTGGTCTAAATCCAATTTTTCTAGAAGGAAAATCTTGAAAACCCGCGTTGAGCCAGTTGCAGCGATTTAAAATTTTGAGCCCAAAGAAAAGCAAAAAGAAAGGGGGTGGTTCCACTTTAGGGTACATCGATTGGGGTGGTGGTAGGGGTTGGTAGAAAAATGTCATCAAAAATTTGTTTGAATGCACTTTTTCAAAGAAAAAATATATTTTCAAAGCGCGCGTTGAGCCAGTTTCAGCGATTTAAAATTTTGAGCGCGAAAAGAAGTAAGAAGAAAGGGGTTGGTTCCACTTCAGAGTACCTCGATTGCGCTGGTAGGAGAKGTTGGTAGAAAATTTCCGCCAAAAATTAGTCTGAATCCAATTTTTTTAGAAGGAATATCTTGAAAACCCGCGTTGAGCCAGTTGCAGCGATTCAAAATTTTGAGCGCGAAAAAAAAGCAAGAAGAAAGGGGTTGGTTCCACTTTAGGTTACCTCGATTGGGGTGGTGGTAGGGGTTGGTAGAAAAATTTCATCAAACATTTCTTTGAATGCACTTTTTCAAAGAAAACATATATTTTCAAAGCGCACGTTGAGCCAGTTTCAGCGATTTAAAATTTTGAGCCCAAAGAAAAGCAAGAAGAAAGGGGTTGGTTCCACTTTAGGGTAACTCGATTGGGGTGGTGGTAGGGGTTGGTAGAAAAATTTCATCCAAAATTTGTTTGAATGCACTTTTTCGAAGAAAAAATATATTTTCAAAGCGCACGTTGAGCCAGTTACAGCGATTTAAAATTTTGAGCGCGAAAAAAAGCAAGAAGAAAGGGGTTGGTTACACTTTAGGGTAACTCGATTGGGGTGGTAGTAGGGGTTGGTAGAAATATTTCATAAAAAGTTTGTTTGAATGCACTTTTCGAAGAAAAAATATATTTTCAAAGCGCACGTTGAGCCAGTTTCAGCGATTTAAAATTTTGAGCGAAAATAAATAAGCGGAAGGAGGGATGGCTAGGGGGGACGGGGAGGTGGTACCAATTTAGGAGGAAGAATGAGGGGGTGGGAGCTGGTGGCAAGTTTTTTTCTAATTTAGAAAAAAAAATATTTTAAAAATGCGTTCACCAAAATCGTTTTAGCGGTTTATAAGTTGTGAAGCACATTGGTTGAACGCAGTTTTTTGACATCAAAAGCGAGATTAGTCTAGTTTAGTGGTGTGGAAGGGGTTGGTAGAACATTTCCTAAAAAAAATTTTTTCAGAAAAGGAAAAATTTTTTGGGGGTTCGCCCAGTCGATTTTAGCGGTTAGCAAATTCAATTGAGGAGGAAGAGTGAGGGGGTGGGCGTGACTTTACCATCGGAACTTACCTGAGTGTACCATCGATGAGGCTATAGGGGTTGGAGGATGCAGCGACGGCCTCGGACTGTCAGCGGTGCCCACGACATCCAACTCGGAATCATCAGTCTTCGACACCGTGCTGCTATCAGCCGACATCCTAGCGGGGAGGGGGTGCGTCGTTTTATCGTCGTTATGCCTAGCTGCCAGCATGGCCTGCCTAGAACAATGAGAGAAACGAGTTGAAGCCGTGCCTCTTCGCGTGTAATGTAGGAGAGGAATTTAGTAAGGTCTCTATTTCCCTAGATTAGTTAATTATGAGAATTAATTGGAAATATATACCTTATATTGTTGTAGGGGACCCGTGAACCACTTTGGAAACTGAGAACAGAAATAATGCTGTGTATTAAAACAAAGATTACAAGTCCCCTACATCGCTTAAGCGAGAGACAATTCTGACTGAACCGAGTCATCCTATCCACCGATTCGAATGTGTGCATATCATTTATTATTCGAATTAAAAACCCCCTCAATTTGGGGGAAGCACCCTTCTTCGCCGTCCGCTAAAACACCATCTCTGTGTGTGCTGACCTTATTTAAATGTCATCCTTAATTTGACGCTCTCACACACTATACACACACACATTCATCTAAGTATCTATGTATTAGTGCGTGTTGTAAATTTAACACCGGACAAACTCTCC
>SMLS01063308.1:0-23373 GCA_004785975.1 Popillia japonica
CACCCGCTCCAAGAGCTAGACTCCAGAAGCTTCGTCAAGGTGTGGATACAGCGGTGGGGTGATATTAAGTCAGTGGTCAGATGACAGCCGGGGTGTTATCGCTAGTGATAACATTCCGGGATAGTTATCAGTATAATCAAATGTTGATTGGATATCCTGATACATGTGACATAAAAGGATTAATTTTGATTGGTCGAAAATTGAATCCAAAAATTTTCGATAGAATTCTACGTGTCGGCACTCTGTAACAAATAATGAAGTATCGCTAACAGACAACTTTTCACGTCCATGTTGTAGTTACTTAGACGACTGCTCTTTACCAGTAGAAAAGACAAAGATAGATAACATTTTATTTAATATCAAAAAAAGATAGTAGATTCATGTTAGCCGTATTTCCTCGGAATATCAGTTGCTTGTATTAGAGGTTTCTTGTTCTTGTACGCACTTTGAGATTATTATTAACGATATTAACACAGAGTACCAAATTAAGCGATTATTGCTAAGGAATGTTGCTTTCTATGATAGATATCTATATATCGCTTAGTATTTCACACCCCAGGATCGGCAGGATACACAGACTACCGGCTGACGTCATGCGCGGTTTTGACGGTATTTGGTTTTGAAACGAGGATAGCTGTATCTGTGTATCCTATATAATCCTATAATTCATCGTTCGTTGCATTATAAATGTTCTCTGGAATTAACAACGTAGGCCTTCACAGAACGAAATGTAAACATAAAATTTCCTGTAACTCAATATTTTAATGAAAATTATTGTTTGAACTATGGACAAACAGATTTTCAAAGCAAGAGTGGCAGACGGAATACCGTACCAGATCGGTCTGTCACACTTGCTATTACAATTGCAACCAATTGACTTTGGACGACTACTGCCTGACTACTGCGTTGCTATCGGTTGCTATTGCGCAATTACTGCGACTCATCTGCGACTACATTCTGACCTGACTGTTCTGACTAGAGTTGGGATAAAACGTTATTTTGTTGTCACCGTTACTGTCGTTCCAGTTCCAATAAAGTCACGGTGACAAATAATCGTTATTTTGTCACGTACGTTCCGATGAGGTAACATACCTTCAGGCGCTAGAGTTGCAAGACTTACGACTACGAGATCTATAGTATTACGGTATTATCGTGAATTAGTCACGCTGTTATCCGCGAGGGATCGTTTTTGCTGAAACCGTAATTCAAAATTACTTTCACACTTTTTACAAGCTTAGTAACTGCATTGTTTACGTTGAGTGATGCAGGCGTGTTTATTATTTTAAATCAACTATTTGTTTGTAAATATTTATATATCTAATAATAATAATAATAATTCATGCCTTAGCATATATATATAATATACAGTTCTTTTATGAATAATAATAATAAAAGAAAATAAATTATAATTCCGCTACAGCTGTTCTAATCAATTGCAAATTTTGATTACGTTAACACCACATACCAATTAATTTGCTCACAAAAAACAATACTACATAATTATCTACCACAGAATAAATTCAAGTAGTAACACAGAATAAAGTTTATTCTGTCCGAGGCACACCGACGTAACAGTTGTGACTTTGGAACATTGTTACTTCTGGGCAGATAATCGTGACAGTTATAGGATGGCGTAGCAACGTGATTTTTAAACGTGACGTTATTTATCATATAGTTCTGACCACTCTGACAGTTGCTGACAGCTAACCGAGCTAACCTGCTCTAACCATACTTACGTTATGTTGTGATTGCTGTTAAAATATGAATGTTTTAGATAAATGAAGTTAAATGATAGAAACAATTTAAAAATAATTATGTGCAAACATAAATATTTATTGGTTAACTAGGAAAATGGGCAATGATCAGTCTCAATTTTCTGGGATTGATGTAAAAGAAAAAGCAGTAGAAATAACAGATTTTTGGTCACATCATTCAGCAAATATAAATTTTGGAAACTTTAACAAGCTATCCGTCTTTATTGGAGAACCAATAGTAGATGGATCTCTATGGTTGAAACAAACGCCATTGGAAAAATCATGTAAAGTAGGTATTAAACAGGAAGCATATACAATGAAAACATATTTACAATTTTAGAATCTGATGATATACCGTCATCCTTGTATTTTGAAATATGTGTCATCTTGGCAGAAAGGATCAAAATTTCATGTAGCTGTTGAAGATGTTAGGCCCTTATCGCATGTGCTGCTATCACAAAGCTCGTTGCAGCTTTGCATAGGATTACATTCCATACTAAAAGCTTTATGTTTTCTCCACGAAAGAGCTGCAGTTTCACATAATAATATTTGTATAGCTTCCATTTATGTTACCAAGGATGGTAGTTGGAAATTAGGTGGTATGGAATATTTATGTAAATTTAATGAGATAACACATGATTATTTAAATAAAATTAAAACATTTCGATACCACAAAGCAATTGATCCTAATGAACAGAAGACTTTGATAGGAAATTGTGATCGATATGATTTTATAGATCTATATGCTTATAGTATATTAGTTTGTGAGATTTTTAAGAACAAATCTGATGGTAAGTGTTATTGTTATTGTATGCAACATAATATAAAATTAAACATTTATTTTAGATATCCCAGCATTATCGGCATTTCTTGATTTGTGTAAAAATGACCTACAAAATATTGATGTAAATGCTAGACCAAAGCTTACAACATTGCTACAGCATCCTTTTTTCAATCACGACTTCATACAAATCCACTGTTTTTTAACTGAGCTACCATTGAAAAGTGATAACGAGAAAAGCAATTTTTTTTCTATGTTAATTGAAAAATTAAAATCTTTTGATGAAGCTACTGTTGCTAAACAATTATCAGGATTACTTCTTTCTCGCATGGTTTTGTTAAATAAAACTGCTCAACTCACTGTTATACCGTTTGTATTATGTCCCAAAGAAGGTAGTAAAAAATACATAATTTTCTAAAGCGTGTGAAATGTAAAATGTTTTTAGATGCAGTAAGTAGTAATGGACTGTTTTCACAAAATATATTCAAGAAATATTTAATACCTAAACTACTAGACATATTTTGTGTAAGAGATGCTCAAATAAGACAACTATTACTGAATCACTTTATCCATTATATGAACTGCTTTACTTATGATGAGCTGCAGTCTCAAATACTACCTGAGGTAGGTACACACTTTTATCTTGAACTACTATTTTATATTATGCACATTAATGATGATAATTATTTTTTAAAATTTAATAATTTAAATTGGATGTTTCCTCAAAAGCATGGCTTGATTTATTATGAAAGATATTGAAAAAAGTAAGAGTGAACTATTAATTTTTGAATTAGATTTTGTCATACTTCCTAGCTATACCAGTTGTGGCAAAATAATTGCAAATCATAGTTCAACAAATCTTCGATTGTCTCGACAAAAAACCAACACCATGTAGAAAAGACTGGCAGTTAATTATAATTGCTGCAGTAGTAGAAAAATCGAGACTACCGGATGTTTGTTTGGCAGTTTAAGACTGTGGTTTGGTTGTGTATTAATCTCTACATATAAATGTATATCTCTTTTAAATTGATCAGAAATGTTACAGATACCCCCTCGTTTTATCTTCTGTAAATTTTATTGTGCCACAGTACGGTACTAGGTCTTCTGACACTTTCGTAACTATTAGGGCTAGAACAAATGTTTTATACAAAGCACCGTTAGCGCATATATCTAGAAATGCTAATGTGTATAGTACGATGCTCCTTTTTTGTATTAGATAATTCTGAAGCTTAGTTGTGTAGTCTTAAGGATTTTTGGTTTTTGTTTCTTGAAGATTGTATAACAATTTGTACATTATTATTGATGCCACTGACATTTTCTTTAATTTAGCACTACTTTTGATTTGTATTTGTCCTATAATTGGAGTTTTCTCTCTTGGGCAATAAAGAAATTATTATTATTATTACAGAATGTTAGTTTTAAACATAAACTGAAAAAATACATTTTTCTATATGGTCAGGTGCTATTGTTGTAGTGAAAATTGTTATTAGAAATAAAGTAGAGACTACATTTTTTTTTAATACACCACTTGTTATTATCAGTTACAGCTGAACGTTGAAAAGCCGGAAAAATAGAATGTTAAAAATAGTCTTATATACTTTACCAACAATATTACATCCTCTGTTACATCATAAATGGCTCTATGCAGATTTTAATAATACATATGATACTTCTTTTATAAAAATTATTTCAGTTGCTTTTAGTTGCCAGGTAATGTACATATGTATATAAAAATAATTTGCCACGCTAATTTACTTTTAAAAGTAGAGAAAGAGAATTCCCTCCAAAATCGTATAGTACTTTACAGCGACTTCCAGTTTATCTATACATCGATAACCACCTGTTTGATAGATATACGGATAAACTTAACTGCTACCTACCATCACCGACGTACATATCTTAAAATCGTAATATAAAAATATACATACTACAATATTTTTTTGCTTTCAGTTGCTTGTTGGTATTAAGGACACAAACGACCATCTAGTAGCAATAACCCTCAGAGCGTTAGCTGATTTAGTACCAATTTTAGGCGCTGCAACTGTCATAGGAGGGAAAAGAGCGAAACTTTTTAATGACGGTAGACCAATTATACATTCAACTAAACGGCCTAGAAGACCATCTCGTAGAAACCAGGAGATCGACGTATCTATCAACCCAACTCCTAGTAGTTCCAATGTAACAGAAATATCTGACCCATCTGTCATTTTGGATCTTCCAGAGCGACCTAGTCCGGATGGTGAAGAAGGAGAAACTTCAACAGAAGGAGGAGAAATAGAAGCCGAAGAGGATATAGATAACTGGGAAGACTGGGACATAAATGATGAGACACGAGACATATCTAATAATCCAGGAATGTCTTTATCTGAGATAGTATCTTCTAACGTCGACAATAGTTCCGCTGAAGATGAAGAAAGGGATAATGTACAGACCGTTGAAACAGCTATCAATGATTTGAATATCACCACGAAAAATCCCTTACCTAATATTCTCGAATTGGATATTAAGAATCAGAAAGACGCGACTAAGATAGATGATTTTGATTTTTTCCAAGATATGGAACCGGTGATACAGTCTTCCAATTATGTGGTGGAAGACTTGAGTGACAAAGGGAAAAAATCGGAAAGTGATAAAAAATTTAGTGTTGTCGAAAGTGATCATCACGAAGATGGTTGGGGGGATGACTTAGATTGGGATTAATTTATAAGAAAATAGTAAAATACATTTTTATTATTGTTTATTACAATTATAGTGTCAATAGTAATATATAACAATGTATAATAAATTATGTAAGCTTAAATACACACAATTTCCAAATAAATTAATTTTTGCTATATTTTATTTTTGTAAAAAATCAAAAATAATGGAAAGAAGATTTGGCCAAAATTATTTATTATATATATGTATATATACGTACTTCAATAATGTCCTTGCTTAATATCCGTTAGAATATATGAGTTGTTGATGCAATAACGCATCTCACTTGAAAATCACAATTGAGTTCACTTAATTCAAACAGTCTTTAACTTTAATTTCTCTCTTCAGTATAATTACGACTACGTCGATGTCGGCGACCAAAAGTTCATTTCTCTCAATTCCGAAGGTTTAGCTTTTTTCTGTTTGGGTAATTTTGTTTCCATTGGTTCATCTATACTAATTTGGGATACCGTCTTCGTCAAAGAATCCTGTACATTTTCTTCTTCATTAATAACACTCACTGATCGCGACAATTGATCGTGTTTCCGTAATAGACCAGATAATATCCAACTACCATGGGCTCGTTCAACATCTGAACTACCAGAAAAGTATCTGTTCATTTGTTTCCTTTTAGATTTAGGGGAGGTATTGGGCGAAGTTAACGGCGATGATGGTAAAGATTTGCTACCTCTTCTAAGAGATCTATTGAAACCAGCTGGTTCTGTCGCGAATTCCTCTTCAGGTGCTACTATTCCTTTCGTAAATTTCCCAGTTACCATTTGATGTGCGACTCTAATTACAGAACTGCCGCATTGCGCAGCTTCGCCCTTAAAACCATCATCCGTTCCGCTTGATTTTATTTTTCCTTGGAGAGGTTTAGTCGCTTCTGGTAAAATATCTGAAAAAATCGAGAAAAAAAGATTAAGACAAGAAGAATTTTATCATTAATTTTTGTAGAGGTAGAACTGGGTAGAACATACCAATTATTTTGAAGTGTAAATAAATCATATCTGCTGTCTCCATACACACAATAAAAAATATACAAATTGTTCGCAGATGTTTAAATACTGTTTTAGTTTAAATTAAATGAATACCACGTAAATAAGAAAATAAATGAGAAAGAATTAACGCGCAACCGGCAAAATCAAAATTAGTCGGCAAAAATGGTAAGATAATCAGTTGGTTTTCATTTGGGAACTGACTACTTAAAAATAGTCAAGTTGCATATATAGTGTACTTTGTTATGGATTTTGTATTTATTGTATCAATTATCGCGATCGAAAGTGTATCTAGGCATACATGTTCTATTAACATTACGAAATTGTACTAATTTCAATTATCGGTTTTGGACACACCACCATTTTATGACGTATTTATTTATATGAAACAAGTAAAAACATTTTGATTAGTAATAATGTGGTAATTACAAGACCGAATTATCCCAGTTCTTATCATTTTATTATTTTAAGAAATCTAATCTACTTAAGAACCGGCTTTGCATATTTAAGTAATGGTCGTGCTATACGAAGATATGGACTCAAACCTTGTATTAATTGTTGAAATCAGTACTGTAGGTAGGTAGAAGGTATATTGCTGATTAGATCGCTTCACTGTAACCATCAATTTAGATTTTTGCGAATTTGGTTTTTTCTTTTTCAGTATTTATTTATGTTGTCTAAACTTACTTAATTGAGACCTATGTATACATTTCTATAGCAATAGAACATTAAACGTTTCTTTCTTTCATTATATTTATTGAGCTTATTTTCAACAAGCATAGTAATACAAATTATTGGGTTGGTCGGAAAGTAATATCACTTTTTCCCGACAGAGGATTTATTTGTATTTTTCCCCACTTAAGCAGCATAATCATTATTTGTTTTGAGAAGTGATATAGCAAGGCTTACTTATGAAAATCACTAATATGGCATAGTAGTTCTTGGTTGCTGCTCTTTCAAATATGAAAAGTGAAAAGCAGTATTTTCGGCAAATTTTACTTTTCTACTAAAAGTAACAATTCTGTTCAAGCAAATGTCAAAACTGATTTGGAAAACTTCGATCCGACAATTCTGATCTTGAACAAGACCACTTGCATCACCTAGAAGGTGAGTTAAAGTTCATAAAGACACAGTGAAGGAATTAATTGATGCAAACTGCAAAATCAAATCGTACGGTCCCTTCAATTTATCGAATTTAACTGTTCATGGCTGCTAGAAAGGTCTAGGTTTAACTCAAAGTTCGTCATACGAGTTGCTCGTGCTCTCACGGGACGGAATTTCTATCGTCACTTTGAAGTGTGAGAGTTACTAGTTAAACCTTAATAAAATGATCCCTTTTTCAAGCGTATCATCACAGCCCGAGAAACGAGTCAACTATAACAATGTTAAAGGTAAGAGATCACGGAGGAAAAAAGATGAAGCTATGTATCTGTTTGATGGTTTTTAAAGAAATCGTTTCATTTTTTACGCTTTTACCGGACAACATAACGAATATGTAATTCGGAAGTATACTGTCATCAGAATTGCTCAACAGAAAGGGTGTAGCGTTCCACCAAGATAATGCGAGACCTCGTTTAAGTTAAGCAACTCGCAAAGTACTATTACAGCTTGAAGGGAATATGCTGCAACACCCGCCATATTGTTTAGATCTTGTACCTTCTGACTATTATTTGTTCCAGTCTACAAAATTGAGATGATAAACCTGAGGATGTCAAAAAGCATCTGGAGCAGTTTTTTGACAGCAAAGAACAAACATTTGATTTATGACACATATGACAATTGTCCTTCATTTTCCGAACAACCCAATAAAAACACTCATCAAATTTCATATACATACCTTATAATTGCCGGAGTGTTTATATTGAGCAAACGCGATAACACATTGCAGAACGATTAAAAGGGGATAAATCGACGGAATTAATATAATAATTACAAAAAATAATAATTTGTTTAATTTTGGTAAAGAAAGAAAACAAAAGGCAATACATACATGTTTTAAAAATGCTTGACGTAAAAAATAATAACCATACATGTATGTAATAATAGAATCGAAGTTGAAGATCTATCTCAATCAAACACCTAATTCCATGTAAATTGATTTTTTAAATACTTTAAACACACATGTTTTTCTTTTTGCTTGTTATTTATCAAATGTCATAATATCTTTATAAATGAATACCCATTGCTGGGTAAAAATAAGCTCAATACTTATATCGAAATGAAATATGATAAACCTTGTTTTTTGCATCTGGAATGGATTTTGCAGTAAGAAACGCGGTTTTGTGTATCTGTAATGCACGAAATCGATGTAAATTGTTAGTATATAAACTATCTACTGCGTAAACTCTTTAGTCAAATAAATGTTTATCTATAAACAAATTGCAATAACAGAAGGATATTTATAACCAGCCAGAACAGTTTAAAACGACAGTGCACATATAGTTATGCGTAAGAATATAATCAGAAAAACGTACATAATAAGTAAACATATTTATTTATTATAAAATCGTGTAGTTAAGTTATGGTAACATAAGAAAACCAATATCGAAAATTAGAGAATACGATAAGCCTGAAATTATTTATATCGTCACAGCGATTTTATCTAAAATACAAAATTATATAAGAATTACAAGTAACTAAAATCACAACATAACAATAACAAATTGCTAAAGAAAAACATCTGATTGACGTATCAAAAACTTACTGTAATAACACAGTTACTCGAAAATTTGAAATAAATATACTGATACAATGTTTAAATCATCTTCTCAGACTTTAAGCGATGTGGTTTTATGCAGATATTCGAAACATTTGACTAGTACTAGGCGACTGTAATTACAGACGGATTTCTACCAGGTAAATTTCAGGGAAAACGATTCGGAAAACATGAACTGCTATATATGTACTATCGAGGGCAAATGTAATGAATCAAGACTTCAAACGACATGGCTTTCCGCAGGTATTCAACACATTTAACTACTTGCACTAGGCAGCTGTAATTAGAATTAGAGACGGATACCTATAGCAGGTAAATTTCAGATAGAAAGATTCGCAAGAAATGTAAAGCGATATATTATAATTTCATTTACAATAGTTGCTTATACTCTTGAAATTAAGAAGTAATGCTGACTAGAATTCTTAACTAGATTTCGTAAGCACAGTAAAAGTGCAGTAATTATTGAAACGATTAAAACTTCTTAGGAAACTTATGGTATAAATGTATATACATATATATACTGTATATCTTTAAGACATATTTTATAGTTTGTGTTGTTTCAATTAAAACATTAAGCGAATGCTAAGAAAATAATAAAGTTTCTGATTTTATAATTTTTGTAATTATAACTTAAACAATACTTTGCACGATAAAATAATGAGTAATTTATCATAAACTTTTTTTATTAATTTATCTAAGTTGTACCTGAATTCAGTATCATTATAATCATTTCCAATATATTTACAATTCGCTAGGTTTAAATTCTTTTAAATGCTCGCTATCCTTTGGCCTGCGGCTATACAGCTTATAGTCGTTTGCACCGCATTGTTTAAGCTCAGCTTACCATAACGCCTGACTTATATTTAAAAATTTGTTTACACCGCTAGTTAAGGTTTTTTTAAGTATCGCTTTATTTAAGCGGCCAATATTCTAGCCTTAACGGTCTCTTAGCTTTAAAGGAAGTTATACAGTATTATGCCTCGTACAGACCTAAGCTGCAACATGTAATGCAACGTGTAACGCAACGCGTAATGTAACAAGTGTGGATGGATGTTGCGCGTTGCAGTTGGTGTTGCACCGAACGCGCGCTGACGATCCGCGCGATGTCGGTTTTTAGCGCGCCATCAAAGGAATGTTCGGTTGCAGTATGGACGGAAATTTTGCTAGACGTATAGTGTGTACGTACGAACGCGCACAAATGCTATTTGGGATTTGAATTTATTCGTTTATTTTCTTCCACTTAACACTGTCATTAATAATACTTTATAAATTCTATAGTCGTATAGTCGACTGTTTCGATTTCTATATATTGTTTGTTTAGGAAAAGAAATTTGAAGGGTTTAAACGTTCACAGTTCCAGAATCACGCAGTTCTACTGGTGCGCTTGGAGTAAAAAGTATATTACTTAATTCTGTGTAACAAAATTATCTCTTAATTTATTGCCAATATAGTAAATAATTCTGTAAGATTGGGACGAAGAAAATACACTTTTGCTAATACGGTTCTATGAGGAAAAAGAAAATTTATGGAACCCAAAAAATAAGGATTACAAAATAACTAATTTAAAGTTAGATTGTTGGGATTAAATAGGTGAAGCTATGGGTACAACAGGTGAAATATGCAAGATAAAGATGGTTAGTGTGTTGTTATGGAACAGACGTGAAAAAGCTAAAGAAAGAAATAGTCAAGGCACTGGTAAAGGTAACTAAGTTAATAAAATGTAGCATACAAACGATCTAAATATGAACTACGCACCTACGGGAGAAATAAAGTAGAATCTTTATAATCTTTATAAATAACTAAATTTTTTTAACAAATTTTATTGGCAGAACAAGATAATTCTTGTAGAAGTATAAAAGCTACAGCCACATGATAGAATTCGTTCATGCGCGCATCCATACTCGACGAGCACTATGGAACATTTGTGTAAACAAAATGCGCGTTGTTTGTTGCACTGTAAAGTTAAAACCGTCCATGTTGCATTACACGTTACGTTACACGTTGCATTACATGTTGCAGCTTGAGGTGTGTACAAGGCATTACACTCTTGCGCAATCTATATGTATATATTTGTGTATACCAAACCAGTTTCACCAAATGGATGAATTAACATTCTTCCAAAGATTTCGCTTAAATTTGCAGACCTCACCCGTGCTATTGCCTTCATTCCCGTGTCTATACTTAACTTGTTTCGCTAATTAATAACTAAAAAATGCAAATAATTTGTACAACAGATTGATGTAAATCACCAACGATATTTGGTATGACCGGGTACATGATCGGACACGATTCACACATGTCCTTTAGAGCAAATGTACTCATAAAAGCAATGTTGCCGACTATAATCCCAGTTTAACTAACTCCGTCCCGATTTTCAACGGTGCAATGCATTTGGAATTAAACCAAGCTTAATAGTTAAGGGGACTTTAAATTAAGCAAAGCTTTTACACAACTCGGTGCAAAGAAGCATTACTGCAGTTGCCCAGTTATGTTTACGTCAATAACAATTCAGAACGGAAAGCCCACAATAGACACGTTTTATTGCAGTTTGATGCATTGCATTTGCCCTCGATAGTACATAATATGTAAGTAGATATACCGCTCGTTTTGAGAAATAGGATAAATAAAGCCGGGAAGAGGTAAGGGGTATGAAAATTTGCTAAGAAGTGGGGACGCGTATGCGTCTATCGACGGTGTACTTTACAATATTAGTGGGGACGTAGCTCCCTTCACCTCCTCGCCGCTTTAAATATCCTATGACTCAAAACGACCGGTATAATTTTATTGTCAATTGCATCAAATATGTAAGGTAAATTTTAATTGATATGTTTTTTAATATAACACGATTATATTTACAGAAAATGCAATGAAACAAAAAAAATGTGAAATGTTCTGAAAAAAACAATTTGAATTCAATACCATTTTATAGAAGATATATATTTCTTAATGTACATATCTATACAGGGTAATCTAAATTAAGGGTGCACCATTGGTATCTTCGTTATTATAGGAGCTACATATGTGGTCGGTTAAAATAGAAAAGATGTAGTCTTTTTTATGATGCAGGTATAATAAAAAAATTATTTTCAATACAAGCAAAAAGTATTAGTGAAATATTAAGGCGGCTCAAGAAGCAGTAAGACAGTTTCCCCGTAGAAGTGACAGTGCCATGTCATAGTTGTTGTGCATTGACTGTCTGTATAAAAAAAATAGTATGTGTTTATTACTTGCAATTTGCTGTAAATTGTTTTGAAAATGTCTTTTTCACACATTAAAATGTGTGACATGTTAGAAGCATATTTAATGTGTCAAAAAATTGCAAAAATTATTTCTTGACCGTCAAGTGTCTAACCATTACTTATTATGACTGTATCGACAATAACGATAACGTTTTTGCTAGAAGAAGGACAAGGGATGCTGCTATTATTTCCCAAGAAACGGATGTTACCGTGTTAACGTATTTTGAGTACATCCTCAAAATTCGATAAGACAGAAAGCAGCATTGCTTATACTACTATTGACAGAATAAAAAAATACATTTTTTTAACGTGTCCAAATGTTAGAAGACGGTGATTCCGATAGAAAGCTTCAGTTCTGTAGATGATTTATTGACATGTATATACAGGTTGTATTTGAAATAAAAGTAAAAATGATGGTAAGATACAATTATGTAGAATATAAATCCAAACATTTTTTGTTCAATTACGACGCGAATGCCAAAATTAAAATCTTCGAGAATGTTCACCTCGATCAATCTAACGCAAGAACAGTTGCCGATGTGATAAGAACTTAAAGATAACAGTGATGTGTGTTTTTTCAATAGCTTTGAATGAAGAGCTCAATAATGCACACGTTAAAAAACCGTCTGACCGCTGCACCGGCCCTCCGCTACATATGTATGTACATATATTCGTTCGAAAATATTCGACAGTGGCACGACGAATATTTTATAAATATCTTTGTCATTTTTTTTTCTCGCGACTTAAGTTTAATAAAATAATATCTTTCCATTTTTCATAGACTTTACTTTTATTTCAAATACACCCGGTATGTAATGAAGACCCAAACTTTTCATGAAAAATGTTGTGGAGCGACAAGGCAATTTTTTCTAATCGCGGAATGTGTAAAGGCCGCTTTACAGTTCGCAATTTTCCTTGCGTGCAATAAAAATTGCACGGTTTTAACACCGCTTTACAGTTAGCAATTCTATGGACACTACGGTGCAATTATGTTGGCAAAAATAAAGTCACCAAAAAAGAACACCAGAATTGCGTCTTGCGTGCAATAAAAATAGAAGAGGTGCAATTCCGTGCAATGCGAGAAGAATTGCACTCAGCTGATCTAAATTGATTGAATACGCATGCGTACAATTTCTATTGCATGCAATTTTTATTGCACGCAAGAAAAATTGCGAACTGTAAAGCGGTCTAGATACAAAGAATGATCATTATTCGGCTACAGAAAATCCTTTATTGGTGCAGCAGCTTAATCCACAGAGACGTTCTAGTGTAAATGTTTGGTGTGGTTTGATCGGATCAAAAATTTTAGCTCCATATTTTTATCGCAGTTCGCTCACACCAGGACGTTAAACTCAATTTCCAGAACCGTTATTACTATTTGGATTTGGAGGGTCGACTAGATGTTCATTTTCAGCAGGACGGAGCACCTCCCCATAAGCATCAAGAAGTTCCAAGACTTCTAAAGCAACTGTTTGGAGATAAGCGGATAGACACACATGACCCTGTTCTTTCCTCCTCGTTCGACAGATACAACGCCTCTGGACTTTTATTTTTGGGGATATGTAAAAAGTGAGACACACAAAACACGATTCAATAATGTAGATGATCTACAAGACGCTATCCGCACTATTATTAATTCTATTGATGTCATAGTTGTTCTCAAAGCTACACAAAGTGACTTAAAAAGACCATAAAAATATGTTCAAGTAGGAGGTGATGTCTTTAAGCATCTACTGTAGACGTTTTTTTTATTTTTGCTTGTATTTCCTATGAAAATAAATTTTCTTTGTCCAACTTGACTACATATATCTTATTTTTTAATTATCACAGGTATTTTCAACTTTTTCGAAGAAAGCCACATGGACATTCTTGTTAAGCAAGTAATTGCACATCCATTGACTTAACAATATACATGCCGTTCCAATACAAAAAAATATGTTTTTTGAAATAATTCGTTACCTACATGTTCGATCTTTGTTCTGTTTTCACCATCACAATCAGTGCAACAAATACTACATCTTTCCTAATTTAACCAAGCACGTGGCTCCTATAATAACGGAGATACCAATGGTGCGCCTTTAATTTGGTTCGCCCCGTATACATATTTGCATCAATGTAATTGCAAAACAAAAGATTCAGTTTTAATTTATCATATATTATATATGTACATATATGTATATGTGGAAATATTGGCCGTACTTATACAAGTATTCAACATTTTCACAGACCGATTCCCCGAAAATTTTCAATAGGTACTTATATGTAAGTACATACATAATCATTAAATCAAAAACGATATACAAGAACAAAATTAAAATAATGTATGTATCTAATTTTATAAACTAAACAAAATTCTTAAAAAATAAAACAAACGTTAACACGCATAAAATAAAATTAGTAGCGTGCGAGTAAAAAAAATTGAAGCGTGCTAGTTCTATAGTTGTTTCTAATTATTACCCGTAATGCGTTTGAATTTGGTGTCAGGTAGTGACCATGACTTAGTCTGTCATTTTATTGATTAATGTTAAGCTGGCAACGATCATGTTTTAAAAAAGACACTGCACTAGATATACGAGTATAGAAGTAGAGAGAACGTTTTGGAGGATATAGGCATGTTATAAGATAGAGGTATATTAATAGGTTATAGAAATGGTTCTTTGTATACAGTAAATTCAATTTTAAGAAATTTGGAAAGTAATCATGTATTCTATCTGAAAATAATAATAAGCTATTACAACGGTAGCATAGACGTTATGGTGATTTAGTATATAATAATGTCAAGCAATTAGTAGACAAAAATATGGTAATTGGTCTAGCTAACCTTCAGAATTGTAAATTGAACGAACATTATGTCAACATTGTATATTAGGTAAAATGACAAGACAGCCACTTAAAAGAAAGGATTTAGGGCTAGTAAACCTCTAAAATTAGTCTATACCGATGGGCCAGAATTACGCCAGAATTAACCCAAAATGGCATGACGACTATGAGATGAATGTTGATATTGAAGAAGACGAAGCATTATCTGCGCTTCATGTAGGTTAAACTGATAACGTACCTCGGAATTATGAAGATATTATGTAAATTAGTAAAAGGACGGGGAAGAATGGATGAACGTTATGAAAGAAGAAGTAGAAGCTTTAAAACAGAGAAATACATGGGAAATTGTACCACAACCAAAGAAGAAAAAATTGATTGATACTAAACGGGTATTTACCAAGAAAGAACTTCATGGCGGTATAATGTATAAAGCAAGATTAGTTGTGCTTGGTTTTCAGCAACAAGAAGACTTCAGCGATATCTACTCATCTGTTTTGAGGATGCAAGCCTTGAGAATCTTACTATCTGTAGCTGTTGATAGGGAGTACCAAATACATCACATGCACGTCAAGAGAGCATTTCTACAACCAAAAGGTATTAAAATAGAAAATGGATACGGTTTAATATTACTAAATCACTAAAGGCACTATATGGATTGAAGAAATCATCTAAGCACTGGTACATATGAGCGTTTTACTAAGATAATTACCGGCTTTGGATTTAAAAAATCAGAAAATGATTATTGTTGATAATACAAAAGAGATTTGCATATATTACTGTATAATTTACTAATTTTGGGAAAAGATTTGCGGGCAAAAAAGAAAGTAAAAGACTTCTTATCAAGTGAATCTAAAATAAAACACATGGGAAAGGATAACTTACTATATTTGGGTATTTCAATAAATAAGCAACAGGATTGCATTACCATCGACCAAACAAAATATCTGCGGAATATTTTAAAACGCTTTGGCATGAGCGAATATAACGGAATTGAAACACCTATGGATGTAAATTAAACTAGATCGTGGACTCTACTTATGAAAGTCAGTGTAGATCTTTAATCGGGTCATTGATGTATGCAACTGTAACATCAACGCCAGATTTGGCAGCGTCCGTTTATTACCTAAGGTGATTTCAAAGTAGGCCGAGTCTAGGGTTATGGAAAGCTTATTAAGGCCACTATTGACTATCAACTATCAAGGGGAGTTCATAGCTGTCCGTTCGTATGTTTGCGTTTATACGTTGACCAATCACAGCACGTTATTTTTATGTGCTTCACAGTCTATCCGCTAACGGATAAAGTTGACCGACGTTGAACTTTGAACGCGTCCGTTCATCCGTTTATAAAAAAAGCGAGGTTAGATTTATCACAACAAAATGGTTAGTATAGGAAATTGATCTGTCAATAAACGTATGTTACCGACGCAACGCTATGAACCGCAAAATAATGTTCATCCGTCAACGTGTCAACGCAAACGTACAAACGGATAGCTATGAACTAGCCTTTATACACGAAAGATGTCTCAAGTTCAGCTCTTGTAGGATATGCTGGTGCCGACTGGGCAAGAGATAAGGATTACAAATCAACTTCTGGGTATCTATTTAAAGTTTACGGGAATACAGTCATTTGGAGACAAAGTACCGTTGCCTTAAGCACAACTTAGGCGGAATATATATTTTTATGTGAAGCTTCTGTTGAAGCATGTTGGGTTAGAAAGTTACTATTAGAAGACCTACAATTCGCTTTATTGCAGTTTGAGTGGTATAATGAATGCTTTCGAAAATTAAAGATCATATAACTATTGCCATCAAGAATTCTAGTGATTTTCATGTATGCAGAAACAATTGCATTACTCCGTCCTGTTGTATTGTAAATATTTTATTAAATAGGTTTTTTGTTTTTGCAAATTCAGTACTAAATTTAGATAGCAGATTATTGTTTTGAAAAATGTCGCAAATACAACTTATTACAATTTCGCTAATTGCTTTAGAGAAATGAAAAACTAAATGAAAAGCTACAGAATACATTAAAAGAAACAGAATGATTTAAAGCGCTAGTTAGACATGAGAACAAGCCACAGAGCACTGATCTCGTAAGTACGAATGGAATAATAGTACCGGTGTTAATCCAAATGGCAATACGGTACAAATATGAGTAACTGAAAATATGACGAGTCTAGAGAATTAACCGACCTTATTTCCTGCAAACAGTGTAGGAACTCATTGAAAACGACTTCGCAAAAGAACGAGGTTTTTGTGACGGCTATTACAAACTTTCGCGAATCTCTCTTTTCTGCGTTCTCAACGGATGAAATTGTCCTTACTTTGCTGATATATTAATAAAAACTGTATTAGTTTAGTACAATTGTAAAAGTAGACGAATTTAACCACATATTCAAGAATAACTGCTTTAAATCTGATCAGTTGGATAAAGGATTGGCACTCGTGGAGGTCATTTTGAAGTTGTAATAAAAATTGTTCTTAAAGTAAAAATAGATCTATTTTTAAAATTTATCTGTTTATAGAAATTGTTAATAATAGTTCTTTTTTAAACGATATTAATCTAATCATTATATACAGTTCTATATAACCTTATTACACAATAATTTTGACAAAACATTAACCGACATGTAATGCAATGCAAGACATAATTTTCGATAAATAAAAACAATCTTTCTATTACGTGTTTACTAATATGACATTTGATAAAACTCGTCATCTGTTGTATCACTTCCAATTAATTGGACTTTAAACATTTCTTAAATATTATGTATCATAAGTTATCAAATAATGTGTAATATGTCAAAAATATTATGATATAATAATCAAATAAAAAAAACTATTGGTTTGTAAATAATAAAATACGATAATATTTTAAACCAATCGGTTTTTATGACCAAAAGAAAAACTCGTAAACGTTTAGTGGCCTAGGTACTCGCATTAAAAATAAGAATAAAACGATGAGTGACGTTATTGATTGAAACCAGTGCACACTGACGAAGTAAACTAATTATCGTATAAATACGTGTAATTATCAAGATCAACCATAGAAGTTGTAAAGTAAATCAACCTATTCAAACATAATAATTCGTAACATTTGATAAACAAGTTATTTTTAACAATATAACTATCAAATGTAAATACGTTGCTTCTTTCTGACACATTATTATTTCTAAAAAATGTATAACAAATCTAAAAAATATAAATATACATATGCTGGCATCTAAACAATACCTGTATATGTATAAACATACATAATTATATATGTATACATATACATTATTGTTATTTACTTTGCCTTCACTTCCATAAATTTTGGAAGATATATTTTTACCTACATGTTTAACTAAATATTTATAACATAATACGAAATAGCGAAGTATCTCGAATAATTTATAACAAATAATGATACTGAACTTCAGTCACTTGCATCATCAAATTTGAGAAACTGAACTTACTATTTGAACAAAAACGGAATTTTCTTGACTACGAATTAGGAATAAAGGTATAAGTGGTATAGTTCTGCAAGATTAATGTCTTGTTTAATTTTTTATATTTCTTTTTCTTATTTGTATATATTTTTAGCTGTATAGCATTAAATTTTTGTATTGATGCATACTTGTGTTCACTTGCATGCGCTGACAAGTCTGTGCTTGGTAATTATGTTGAGACTATAAAACAAGGCATCGATGCAGTTATGATTCAGTATTCGACTTTACATCAGTTACGAAATTGGCATTTCTCACGCAGATGAACCTTGCAGAGTCGGCAGTTCTCACGCTGTTGTTAAATAACCGAGTAATATTAATAAAACAAAATTTAAACCCATGAAACAACATACGCCATTAAACCAAAACGCATTTAATGTACAAAAACCGACAAATCAAAATATAATAAATCTCAATAGATTCGTACCACATTTCAAGCAATATCAAAACCAACACAACAACCAAGGCCATACCAAGAATCAGAATTCAATACACCGCAACTACGACCTCAATTTTCGCAACATGGACAATGTAAACCACAAATGTCTAAACCATCATCTTTCAAGTTGGCTAAATCATCTGGACAACTACAAGATCGTCAGCAAGCAAAGCCAACACCTATAGAATTAGGGAGTTTGATGACGAGAACACAGAAACCAACAACGTCTAACCAATTTAAAATAAACAATAAACCCAATTGGTCATCAGGGCAACTATACCATCAAACAGATGGAATTAATACATATTATTAAGAAGAGCAACAGGAGGAGTATTATCCTACGGAGGAAACTCAATGGATTGAAGAAACACAGCAAGAATTCGAAGAAGACAACTACGAACATGAAAATGAAAATGTTACTACCTAGGAACCAATTTCATGCATTAAACTAAACACTAATACGTCTTCTAAATTACCACATATATTTTTACCGGAAATAAACGCTAAATTTTTAGTCGATACAGGGTCATCAAGATCAATGGTAAGCAACGAAAAGGTTAAAGAATATTTTTGTGAATGCCTGATATATGAACCGTTTACTATTCAAACAGAACGTGCAACGACACGGCATGATTAGAGAATAGATATTCCTTGTTTAAAAACTTTCAAAGCACCACAGATATTGTGTGACTTTTCCGAAAATTATGACGGGTTAATAGGTGTGAATTTAATGCGGCTACTAGGCGCAGTAATTGACGTACCGAACGGGGTATTAAAAACAAAATTTGAGGAAATCAAAATTTATTGGGAAAATAGCACAGTAAATTTAGGACCAAGAGAGCGTAAAATAGTCAAAATTCCAGTAACAAAAAATTATAGCAATATTTTAATAAATCACCAAAAATTAGCACCTGGAGTTGAAATGCCAAGTTTAATAACCAGCGCTAATGATTTTTACGCGATCGCGGAAATAGCTAACTTTAATAATCATGCAATAAAAGTAGAAATAGAAAATCCGATTACGCGGGAATTTTGACACTGAAAATAACATAAAAAATAAACAAGTAAAGTATATTGCCAAACAAATCCAAGAAATGCAAACCGACAATGTTTAATAAACGTCGATTAAATCATTTAAATAAAAAAGAGACCAAAGTCATAAAGGATTTATGTTTGCAATATAAAGATGTATGTTACGATAAACGGTTACCCTTGACCTTTACAAATCACGTCAAACATCGATTAAATATGAAAGAGGATGCCCCTGTTTATTAAAGACCATATCGAAAAACACCACAGAAAGAAACCAAAAGGCAAGTCAAAAATCTATTGAACCAAGATGTAATTCAAGAAAGCTGCAGTCCATGATCGGTGCCAGTGAACCAAGATGTAATTCAAGAAACCTGCAGTCCATGGTCGGTGCCAGTGAGTATAGTACCAAGGAAATTGGACGATTCAGGTAAAGTGAAATATCGAATGGTAGCTGATCCACCACGCTATGTATCGACAAAAACTGGTGTGACATAATTTAACAATAATAATATTATAGTTTAAATACATAATTCTGCAGTTCTTCGGCAGAAGCACTATCACTGTCGATACTAACATCGCTGTCGCTGGTGTCACCATTTCCAACCGAAATAATAAGTGACTCCACTACATCATCTATTAAGAAGCCATCTAACTTGCACATTCTGCGTTCTTCTTCTTTCATTACATATTCTACATATTTTGTCTACGTTTCTAAGGTTACATTCGTAATTGCGGTTAACACTTCGGCTAATTTGAAGCTTTTATTTTTTGCCACTACAGCGTATACATTGTAATATTCCTAATTGTAATCGCACCATGAAGGGATCAAACGGTATTTGTATTTGAAGCAACCATCCTTCATTTCTGCTTTTCACGTTAAAATTGTTGGTTGTTTACTTTTTTCTAGTATGGTAAGATGCATTATCCATTACAATAACACTATTGTCAGGCAATTCCTTTAAAATATTATTGAACCACTCCTCAAAAACATTTGCATCCATTTCATCGTGGTAATCGACTGTTTTTCGTCCTGCAAATAGTAGTAACCCATCGTCAACAAAACCGTTTTTAGACCCAATATGTAAAATAATCAAGCGTGTTTCTTTACCAGTAGGATATTTGAAACCAGTGCACCATCTGTAAATACCTGTCTGCGTGTTGTAACATTAACATCTACCCACACTTGTGCCCTACATTCGGCAATGTTTCGTCTAAATAACAGATTGGGCCTTGTTCATTTCTATATTTTGATATCAAAGATAAATATCTTCGTCGCCACAAAAAAATTTCATGACGTTCAAGCAGTAAACTTTTGTGATTACGTTTTAAATATCTGTAAATGCATACTCTATATTATATCAAACTCTTAAACAATTAGTACCCAAACTTACTTAAAATTCAGCATTTTCATTAATTGATACAACGTTGAATGACTCATTGGAGGTATATTTTGATCTTCCCTTATTTTCTTTAAGATTTTGTTTAATGTAGAAAATTTTCCATTATCATGTATTTAATAGTGTCGTCAAATGTAGGTAGTACCGCCTTTTTTCCACCTCGTTTTAATGATTGTGAAATTAGTCCTTTAGCTTTATATTCACCAAGAATATGGAAAACACTTGACTTCGAAACACCTATTAATACTGTTAAATATAAATATACATATGTATAACTATTTATGTACATAGCAATTTGCAGTGGTATCTGCGTTTTCCTTATTGTAGCATTACTACCAATAATTTTCTTGTACATACATGTTCAGTATAATTTGCTTTTCCTGTACAGAGAAATGTCCACGCCCCAAAGTAACACGTTTTCTTGGAGGCGATATTGATAATCCACTTGTACTAGGCTGTGGATCCATTTTTACCATCAAATAGTTTTAAAAAAACTGATTTTCTTGTTTAATCGTAGTAGAAATATAAAAAAGATAATAGAAAAATATTTAAAGAAATATTTACTTAATCAGCTGTGCCTATAATATGGCGTCGTTAAAATCTAGCATATTTGGGCAGTGTAAACATGACCGGCAACAAACCAATCGTAAGCCTATATTTTGGCGGGTCTTCTAAATAAAAAACTTAAAAAAACCCCTAATTAAAAACAAGGTATAGCAATATATAAAAATATGTAGATACATATGTATTACATACGTAGATATCAAAAAGGTTGAAAAATCAAGAACGTAGTTCAAATATTCACTGGATCTCTTGGTATCGAAGTAGAACACTAATTCACTATCACCCACAGGACACCAAACACTTGGATAATGGCCAACGCGTTTTCAAGAACGTAATTGTGATGTCTACCTTACACCACGACAAACAAATTAGTACCAGGGGTGACACAAAACCGCAATTTATATTAGGCTATAACGCTACAAAAGGAAGTGTTGATACTCTAGATCAGCTGATAATCACATACATGTCCAAGCGTAAAACAAATCGCTGGCCTGTGAGAGTATTCTATAATATGCTTGATAGCTCAGCTTATCACAGTTGTTCTATGGAAGAGCATAGGTCCTCCTTGGAACACGAACAAGCTAACTAAAAGAAGAATATTTTTAGAAGAATTAAGAAAATCTCTCATACAAAACCATATAACAAGCAGAACACATATGCCAAGAACAGAGGAATTGCGTGTTTAATATTAGTGTTCTTTATTTAAGGTAAATAAGAAAACGTTCTGTGTATGTATGTACACTCTCTTTCTAAAGTAATGTCTCCCCCGGCCAACGGGTACATATCAATAACGTCTTTCAATGGACGTACTCTAGCCGTCGGGCGACCTCGATTACCCAACATTGCTATAACCAAGGTCGCCCGACGGCTACAGTACGTCCATTGGAAGGCATTATTGATATGAACTCGTTGGCTGGGGGAGACATTACTTTAGAAAGAGAGTGTACATATATCGAAATAAACAACACAATACTTAAAACATCTCTACACAATAATAATGTTTCTGTTGTTCACCATTTTTATCGACACTCGCGTCCCTATCTTCTTCTCTCACTCCCTCCCTTTCTTTTTTACTACCAACCTCCAAAAATAAAATCTTTACCAACTAAACAAATTGTTAACACGCGAAATATTATGCAAGGAATTCAAAATGTTGGAAATGCATCTTGTTCTGCAACTAACAATAAAACATCTTTGTAAAACTCACCATACATACTTTTGTCCAAATTGTAAAAAATAAAAATAACTAAAATAGCTTTTTATAACAGTATTTCATTATTATCTGCAATTTCTAAGTTTTTAAGAATATTATATGTTAGTTTTGCAAATAAACAAGTATGTATATACTAGTAACCTGCAATTTGTTTCCTTTTTTTTATTTTCCGCGACATATTTACCTGAACGAAACAAGTGTCTAGTAGATGTGAACAGATTGTTTCTTTCTACTT
>SMLS01063309.1:0-20214 GCA_004785975.1 Popillia japonica
TTGGTGCCTGGACAATCCATAGGTAAGTCATACACAACAGTTTTGAACTTTTTGAATCTTCGAAGATGCTTCTTTTTTTAGAGCAAGAGAGTACAAAACGTCATCATACGTAAAGTTTGATACAACTAGAGATTCACACAATAAAGATCGAGTGGGAGAATAAAAAAAGTGTCGGTTTATAAAAATGGATTTTGAAGTCGTAAAACCCATTTGAACAAATTCAGAAGTATTTTTATCAAATTTTAGTGAAGAGTCCAGCCATATACCCAAAAGTTTTAGTACAGTCCAAGAAAGGATTAGCTTGAGATGCAATTTTGATATGCATGTTAGATTTGACAATCTCGCGAGTACGACGCGATCCAAAAACAATTAATTGCATTTTTCCGGGACTAATTTGCAGTTGGTGATTTTCTGCAAAATTACAAATTCTCTCAATATCACATTCCAGGTTATGCTGAGCTTTAGTTGCTTATTCGTACTGCGTTGTACTGTGTTATGTATTGTGCAACTTTCGCACGTCTTACCGCTATCGCATAAGTAATGAGTAAAGGCGAAAAATGATGTGACTGATGTGGATTACTTGGCAATCCCTGGTAAAAATTAATTTATACTAACGTTTTCGATAAAATAGTTGTTCTACTTAAAAAGTAGTAAATAGTAAAGTATAGGCCGATAAGGTAATCCGTGATGGATTCATAGGGCAGAAACATCATATATTAAAACACGTAAAGTTGCCAGTACGAAAAATGTGGGTATTGTGGTGCCGATGAGCAAAGCGAGTTTTGATAAATAATATTCGATCAGCTGGGGGATATGCATTGGCAGAATAAAGTGTCTTCGGTATTCGCTACTCTATTACTTACATATTTACAGCAGTATTATAGTCGTTTTATCATCGGAATATTCAATTGTAATTTTAGTTTTGTATATTTATTTTTTACGGTTCTTCTTCTCTCAATTATTTCACAATGTTTATTTACACTACGGCGGAAAGGATTCAAATAATAAAATGGTATTACGGTGGTTCTAGTCCACAAGAAATAGTAGGGTGCTTTATCTTTTCTTTCGTCAATAGACCAATTCCTGCAAAAAAGTACGATATTAAAAATCATTTATACATTTGAATCGACAGGATGTACCGTCAACTGCCGTAAATGCATTGACAGAAGTAAAGAACTGAGGGCAAAGGTTTTAAGCGTAGCAAGAGAACGGCGAGGAGTTAAAGTTTGCAGTGCTGTTGAAAATAGCGAACCTTGTTCATCAAAACAAATATGTGGGCAAGTTGGAGTTCCACCACGAACGCTGCGAAATATTTTAAAGAGACAAGGATATCGATGGTTCAAACTTCAAACTCATTAAGAGATTTATGAAGATAGGAGGAGACGAATTGAATTTTGTAAAACTGTAATGGAGAAAGAAGTTGACGAAGGGAGTTTTATAGAAAAATATTTACTATTTACAGATTAATCCACATTTTATTTGTATGGACACTACAATCCCTCAGTCACACTGTATTGGTCAACGACAAATAAACATTTTGCTGCACCTTTCCACTGTCAACACCCCCAAAAATTAAATGTACTGGCTGGAACTCGTCATAGATGGTACATTAACTGCTCAAACACATCTTTCTTTATTACAAAAACATATTATACCCATTCTTCAGGCCATTGTCACAGTTTTTAATAACATCTGGTATCAGCAGAATATTAGCCCAGCACATACTGCCCGTGTTGTGCAATTGTACTTATCACAAACTTTTCCTGATCGCCTCATCAGTATAAGAACCGCAATTGCATGGCCACCCCGATCCCCTGATTTAACCCCAACACTTGTATTTTGCATTAGAACATGATTAATATTTATCATAAATTTTCTTGGTAGTTCATTAATTTGGCTAAGATCTGATTTGGTCCAATTTTGTGAAACTGTAATGGAGAAAGAAATTGACGAAGACAATTCTCCAGAAAAAATATTATTTACAGATGAATCCACATTTTATTTGCGCGGACAGTACAATGCCTCAGTTACAGGGCATTGGTCAACGACAAATAAACATTTTGTTGCGCTTCTCCACAGTCAATATCCCCAAAAATTAAATGTGTGGGCCGGAATTTTAGGTACCGAAATAATTGGTCCGTTTTTTATAGATGGTACCTTAACGGCTCAAAAATATCTTTCTCTATTACAAGAACATATTATACCTAGTCTTCATGCCATGGGCATACCTTTTAATAACATCAGGTATCAGCAGGATAACTGCACTGCCCGTACTGTGCAATTGTACATATCACAAACTTTTCCTGATCGCCTCATCAGTACAAGAACCGCAATTGCATGGCCGCCCCGTTCTCCTGACTTAACCCCTTTTGATTTTTTCATGTGGGGTTACGTTAAAACCACGAATTATAAACACCAACATAAGCTACCTCAAAACTTTGCGGCAAACAATTATCGATGACATATCGACAAACCTTTATCGACATACACCTAGATATACTGTTTTAGTTTTATTACGTTCTTATCTTAGAAAAAATATATCGACGGTAAATAAAAACAACTTGTAGGTATATGCTGAGGATAATGTTGAGCTCATAAACTACCGTTGGAACACGGAGTTCGGCTAACTGCTACGGTACACAACAGCAGAACGCGGTGCCGAAGGACCGTTACTATCTTGCACATTCTTTTATATTGAGTTAATCCAATTTTTACGTAGTCGGAGATTTATAAACTTCCTAGCTTCTGTTGTACTCTTATTTTATTGGATTTCATGTTTCGGAATATCTGGAAATGTATCTTGTTCAAGCGCAATTTATCAGAATACAGTTGCATGAGAAGAGACGGTTGTGTAAGAAACATTTTATCTATAACAAGCGGTTACATAAGAGCGCTTTTGAGTTTTAATTAGGTAAAAGCTATTTATTTTATTGCGGAGGTGAAATTACATCAGACTAGTTTTATGTTATTTTATTTTTTTTGCTAGCTTTATAAATTAAAACTTATAAGTTAAAAATACTACTACTACAACCAGCGCATTTCAAAGATATACATATGTATATTGAAATCTCAAGTTCAGGAAAAATAAATCACTGATCTTTGGCGGAAACATGAACATGTAATTAATAACCTACTGCAGAATGTCCTCAATGTCAGATAGTGCGCATTGCAAAAGAAGTAGCAACAAATCAAGGTAAGGTTATAGTTGTTAGCTAAAAGAGAAAGAATTCTTTGAATGTGTATAATAGTCCAAAACGGAAAAGAACTATCATATGCGGAAGTCAAATATCTGTTAGTCATATTTGACCAAAGACTGAGTTGGAATTACCATTTAAACAGAATTTTCACAACAGCTTTCTCGACATGTCAAACTCGTTTGGAGAAAATCTGAAGTTGCAACGACTTGTCTTTCTGGAGATTGTAGAGACATTGCGCAATTATCAAATAAAGCGCTTTTAGGGCTGACAGGTGCTAGTAAAGTTTTTTAGGGTACACCAAATAAGATAGCAACACGTTTAACAGCTTGGCCGGACACCTACAAATTTTAGAAGACTTCTAAAAAGAGATAGCATGGTTAGATAAAGAACAGGCAGCATATTTATTAAGCGGAATCATCAATGACAACATGAATCACCAGTGTGGTATAAATCTCTGCGCTTTTGACAATGCCTGAACATGAAAGGAGCGAATATCTATACATGTGCCAAGGACAAGAGTAAAATTAGTCTGGGAATGTCAGGGTAATATTATCTAAATAATTTTTGCTCTTATGGTAGTGTGGGTTGACAGAGATTTCGGAGAGGGCGTATGTATGAGGTGGTGTCTGGTTATTGAGAGATGAGAACTGTTCATAGAAAGAAATATAGAATAATTGGTGCTATAGTGAATATACCAAACTCCAAGATAATAGTATATTATACAAAGAATTCAAATAAATTTTACCTCAAAGTAGCCCTTGGAAATTATGATTATGTCTTAGCTTGTTACTTAAATTTTAATAGGAATTTTGTTGGTTATGAGATGAGATATTTGAATGAAATGACAAATGTCAAAATAATAAAACGAACATTTTTAAGTGAATGAAATATGTTTATATCCAACAAACAAGCAAAATTTTATAAAAATTGTTCAACGTGTCCACCACCTTGTTCGAAACATTTCTCACATCTTCTTCTAATGGAGGAAAAAACGTTTTGTAGTATCGCATTGTCAATTCCATTAATTCTTTCAGCAATTCTGATTTGAAGGTTTGCAAGATCAGGTATCTGTACTCGATAAATTGAGTTCTTTAAGAATGGCCATAAAAAGAAATCACATAGGGTAATGTCACAAGATCTTGGTGGAAATTCATGTTCAGTGTTTAAACTTATCAACCAATTTTGAAAAAATTGCTGCAGCATATTAATTGTTTCACCTGCTGTGTGTGCTCTAGCTCCGTCTTGTTGAAAGTAACCCCGTGTTATTTCTTCATCGTCTAGCTGTTCGATAAATGGCATAATAATTTCTTGTCGATACCTTTCTCCTGTGAAGGTTCCGTTAAAAAAAATAGGGCCAAGAATTCTCCTTCGACTAATCGCACACCATACACAAATTTTCTGCGGATGAAGTGCGGCTTCAACAAAAAAAAAAATGTGTGGTTTCTCATTAGTCCACATGCTCATATTTTGTGAGTTAACATATCCATTCAGATAAAACCATGACTCATCAGAAAAAAAGGTTTTGTCAAGAAGGTCATTATCAAAATTATTTAAGAACCACTGACGTTATTCATCTGGGATAATCGATTTCCTTGATTTCTTGATAATAGGTCATGTGATATGGAAATAAATGTAAGTCCTTTTTCAAAATTGTATGACATGTGCCAATTGATACATCCACTTGCTGTGACAATGCTCGTAAGGAAGTTCTTGGTGCATTGTTTATAATTTCTCTTACATTATTAACTAGCTCTTCTGTACGCTTTTTCGCCCGACCTGCGCCTTCTTTCTGTTTAACACTCCCTGTTTCTCTGAAAACCATAACGGAATTTGTCACTGTGTGCCGAAAACTGTCATAATCAAAGATGAAGTTAGGAAACTCATTTCTAAATTCTTATAAACAATCTTGAAGAGAATACTGCCATTGTCCGTCAATCTTACGTCCGTTTCGAAAATAAGATTCTAGCACGAACGATTTGTGTTGTATAGTAAAAACCATGTTAAATCAATTTTAAATTACACAATTTTTGTAAACTATGCATCTGTCAAATTGACAACTAATGCAAATTTAAATTATTAATAATAATCATACGTTTTTAAAGGAATGGCCTACTAGAGGCAAAGCTTATTTGAACGCTTTTTACTATAAGGGAGAGAAATGCGTTATTTTGGCAGAGGTGCAATTTGAGCGAGGACAAAATAGCATCTCTCCCGAATGGTATATACTATTTTTTCCACGGTCTCATTAACTTAAAAACACATATTAACATTTAATTTAAATGTCATTTAATGTCATTTAATTTAAATGTCAATAAATAATTTCAATGTTTTTTGCATGAATCACAAACGTTCTCCATAATGTATACTCCCTTGGGAGTATTATACTCCCTTGGGAATAATCGACTACTTCTAATTAAGCTTTTAAAGCACGAGTAACGAGTTTAAAGCCACGACGCGAAGCAGAGTGGCTTTAACGTTACTAAGGAAACGTCATTTGACGACAAGTCAGGTAAGCATGGTGGCCAAACGATAGGACCAAATCGACCTGTCCAGTGATCCGCATTTCATTAGGGGGTGTAGTGGGGCTCCTTGCTAATACAAATGCCTAGCAAATTTATTGCCAGGTGAAAAATTTGAGAATATTAATAGAGAAATAAAGTGTAATATTATATTTCAGTTTATTTTTATTTCAAATATGAACATGACAAAAGAAAAAATAACAATCGTACACTGATACAAGGGTAATAAAATGTTACGCTGAAGAGATCATGTGACATCGCCGCGACACCTACCGAAACAGTTTAATGTTTCATTAGTCTTCGATATTTAAAAAAAATTCAATTACTGCGTTTTGCGAAACTATGTATAGCATTGTAGACAATTGTACATTGTAAGTTAATGCACTCTTTGAAATGAAATGTCTGCAGATCGCTGGATAGGTCGATTTGGTCCTATCGCTTGGCTACCACGCTCGCCTGACTTGTCACCAAATGACTTTTTTTCTTTGGGGTTATGTCAAGACTAAAATTTATAATAATATTCAAATAGAAAATGTTCAATAACTAAGGGATCGCATACTCACTGCGTGTAATGTATTGAACCCGCATTTCTTAAGAAATACTGTGCAGGGTTTTTATCATTGTTTAGCCTATTGTTTAAAAAGTGAAGGTGGTCACTTCGAACAATTACTTTGAAATGTTACCATTTTCCTGTATGTACATAATTTCAAACACCGCACAGATAAAGTGCATCAAGTCAGTTTTTTCCTTAAACTTGTATTTCTGTACTAAATAATTTAATATCTGGTGATTAGAATGGATATTAATTGTAACTTAATATAATTTTATCTCTGATGTACTGAAATAAATTATAACCTAAAAATATTATTAGATGTGTCATTTGATTGTGGTTAGTTCAAAAACGATGGCTTTGGCACTATTTACAACTACAGTAGTATCTTTCTGTTCGATTTTCAACTAAATTAAACTATTAATCTTGTATTGTGTTTAATTGAACTATTTTAATAACGAAGTGATAATCTACTTAATTTATTCAAATAAAATCTTGACGTATTTGAATATTTATTTTTCAAAGAGTGCATTGACTTGCCTAGTACAACTGTCTACAATGCATTGACTTGTCCATTTTAAAATTGAACATAGCTAATGGTTGAGATGGTTAACGTTATATGTTCAGAGATAAAAACAACTCACGATATATATTTCTAGAGACATGTGTTGTATTGCAGAATTATGTATCCTTTTGTATAAAACCTTAAAGAATACGCTGATAGTAAACTAACAGCATAAATTGAATTTGAATAATTACTCCAGAGATGTTTGCGTTGTAGGTCACTAATATCTTCGTATAATGTACACTAATTGATAAATGATATTGAGGTGCGTGCTGGCGCATAAGCTGGTATTAAATTACTCGATTTCGTGCTGCAGCTATCTGTGCCTATCTAATATCATGCTACTTTATATGTAGATAGTAACTGGAGTTACTGCAACTTTGGAAAGCTTGATGTATACGATATACCATTTACACTCGCCGAATCTAGCTCAATTTAACCAAATCCTAGTATGTTACAAATTCATGCAGTTCCATAATTGTACACTTAGGTGTTTAAAATATGTTCCAATGTTAATATTAGTGGATATTGAGTCCATAAAGTTCCTTAATTCATTAAATTATGTGGCAGTTTATTCCATAACACCTACAGGCTGTCTCAGCGAGACCGTTTATTAGAAGTTGTTGGGGTTCTAGCCAGGATACACAGATACAGGTATGCCGAGGCGCATCTTACGCATACGTCATCGCGAAGCATTAATTGTTAAATACAAATCCCGCCTACAAAACCAACAATTTTAACCTCTGTTGAAAAAAAATTTCAAACGTAATTTCCTTCGCACTGACGTCATGCGCGGCTCTGACGATATTTGGTTTCGAAACGAGCATGCCTCTATCCATGTATCTTGGGTTCCAGTCAATATATAAATTTGAAAATTCAAAATTATGTACATATAATCGATTGTGCTCTCTTCAATTAAAATACTTTTATATTTTTAGCGCTTCCGGTAGTACCGGAAATCCTCATCAACTTTGTTATTTTAAATTGATAGTTGATTTACCTATTGGTAAGCTTTATGAATACCTTTACTTCTTGAAATTTGATTTGGGCATTTGCTAATTATTCGATTTTTTCTAAAAAGAATTGCTATGGCAGACATTTATACAAAAACAGAGAACACTCGATTTTTCGAATATCAATTTAGTGTTCACAACAACATTGTAAGTAGTGGTTTTTTATCAAGAAAAATTTCTTTCTAGGATGGAGTTAACGTTACACAGCCTTCGTTTATGAGATAATTCTTGCGAGATTTATGTCAACTAATTTGTATTAAGAAAAACTGGAAAGTAATAGATAATGTACTGACTTTAAATCTTTCAACTAACAAGGAAAGATCTCGAACTCGGAAATTCAAAAAAAAAATGACGTTTTTGGGATATATGTAGAGCATACCTAGGTATGCTACACCCAATTTTTTTGTGCAGACATTCCCTTTTAAGGGTGAAAACCCCGATCGAAATTTAGCGGATTTTCAGTTTTCTTCATACAACTTCTGTAAAACAAAAAATAGAAAGTAGGTGCAAATGCAATACTTGCAGAATATATCAAGGCCTTTCAAAATGGGTGGCTACCATATACACAGGCTCTTCCGTTAAGCCATGTGCTTATACTGCAGTTGTTTTTGTAACAATACAAAGAAAACTTTTAGATATAATTTGTATGGCTTTTAATTAAAACGTGAAACTATATAGGGTGCTCTAATATACTTCTTAAAATAAATATACAACTCGCGTAAATTTTCATTAGTACCTAGTCCAAAACGATTTTGCATTTCACGTAACGTCCAAAAATACTAGACATCCAGTGGAATATTGTACTGTCAGCGTTTTATGAAATGCCTAGACAGTTCGTGAAATGACCAATTACGCTAGCAAGCTGCGACATATACATATATAATATTACAAATTTACAAAAATTCAAAATAGTTTCAGAAGTGAGTAGAGAAACAACGTTTCAACTAATATTTTGTTGCACATGTCAGTCAATAAAAGCAAATTCAATATTTTTTTCTATAGCAGAGGTTAAGCTTCGTTTTTATCAACTCATTTGAGTAGACTAAGTAGCACTTTAACCACAAGGGTAGATAAAGTAACATTCACACAGATTATGGACAGATTAATCCATAGTGACGGTACAACACGATTGTCAAAAATGTCAAAAGTTGTACCTAATGTTCGTATGTTCGTTCACATTTCATTTTTTCTCTTGAATTTTTCCTGCTACAGAAAAAAATGTTGCATTACACACGACGATAAAATGCCTTTATCTTTTCGAGCGTAATTAGCGTCTCGACTTCGTCTCGACGCTAGAAAACGCTCTCAAAGATAAAGTACCATTTTAATGTTCATACAGAAAACATGATTATCTACAAGTTTGCAATGTTTCGAATTCTTGTGATGTAAATAGTCTTTATGCACAACTACGAAACTCTCAATTCACGCTTATGATTCCAAACAAAAAATAACTCCTAAGTGAGGTTTGGACTAAAGATGGAACTCAGCAGTAATAAGTAATCAATGCCCCGAAGAAGGTGACAATTCTCGACGAAAATTTGACCTCAAATAAAAGAATTAAAATAATGTTGGAAGTTCCATTTTAAGTCCAAACCTCAGTTAGAGTTTTCTTTTTGTTTGGAGTCATAAGCGTGAATTGATTGTTTCGTAGTAACTTGTACTCCGATACTTTCTTCTCTGTTTATACACAACAGTTATTTGTGAATATTTCGAAATCATATTTTTAGATTTATATCGTCCATTCAATGATTCGTATATATTCCTATTTTTCTTTATTGCTGTTGCATTACTTTTATATAATAATATAAAAATAAACAAATTCGTTTTAATTTGTCCGGAAATCAGAAGTAGGTATAATGTTCTTACCAACCTTTTTTGTAGTTACATAGATTAAAAATCTAAGCTTTTTGCTAAGATTTTTAAAGAAAAAATTCGAAAATTTGAACACTCAAAAAATTCTAGATTAATCAACTTAATTTCGGTTTATGTAGTTGTCAAATTAATAGTATTGTTTGATTAATTAGTATATGCATTTTTATGACTTTTATTTACTTATCTGCAGTAATAGAGAAAGTAATCCGATCCTGTTTGTGACTTCTTACCTGTATAGAAGAGCAATCCGTTGGACTGTCTGGTTTTAAAATAAAGTGTCACCGAGTCCTGAGCGCTGACTATCGGACCACCACCAGTCTGATCGTACGATAAAAACTCGGCTCCCCGAAATACTGCTTCTGACGGCGCCTTATCTGAAAGTAGAAAAGAGAGAATTGAAAAACTGAAATATAACTGTGAAGTGGGAAAGTGGGTAGGTATGTGAGTGGTTGGTATAGTGCGTCGTCCGTTCGCATTTCGTGAATTTTCCCTGTGCGTCACCAGCACAGCTATAATACTTAAAGTGCGGGTGAGTAAAACGCCTGTCGGGCGAGAGTTCGAATACTCCGATACCTACGTTCAAAGTAGAGAATACAACAATATAATAAAAAGACGGAAAGAACGGATTCGATTTGCATAAAGAATACAGGGAGATAGGATCGGATGATTTCATTTTCGTTTTGACACAATTTTTACGATATACTAATTTGTTTGCGTTCTCGACTTTGACTATATATTTTTGGGCGAAAAAACCTTCGCAAAGAACACGTTGATTGGGTTTATAATAGAACAGATTGGATCTCTTTGTATTCGAAATATAAATATGACATTTCTTTGTTCCTTGAAAGTTCATTTGCACAGAAAATAGATCGGCTATTTACGAATCGGTCTTGAAAAGAAGTTCTGTGATTTTTGTGTTCCTTTGAAGTGATAAGCTACTGCTTTACGTTTATTTTTATATGTGAACTAATTCTAAATTTGTTAATAATTGTTAATACATGAAGTTCTGTTTTACTTCAATAAAACTAATTGATTAAAATTAAAGAGCTTAATTATATTCTTCAAATTATAGGGTAGGAATTCCGGCAACGTCGTAGTAGCGCCCGTTAACGTTTCTCAAACAAACTGGCTTAAACAAGTTGGCTATACATACAACGATGTCAATATAATTTGGAGAATTTTTCCAAGTACAAGATGAAGTTTTTGCGTTGATTAAACCATTTGTTTGGATATACCATAGTTGGAGGCACGCTTACATTTTGTGTTAATTTTCATACATTTATTGTTTTAGTGAAAATACTCATTTTGTGTATCTTATGAATACATATCACTCACCAGGGCTCAATTGTTTTACATTTCCTCAGCTTTTCGTCCTACACAAAAATCACAATATGCTCCGGACGCCTCAACTTCTCTGTACTGAGTTGAGCGCTTTGTTTTCCAATGCGATTAAATGCCTCACAATATATGAACAACTGCTTTGTCATCCTGCTTCCAGTTTTAGTGAGTTCAGTTAGATTGTATTGTAGAAGAAAGGTCGTTCAGGTTCCAATTATCTCTTCTTTTGCTACCTATGGTGAATACCCTATTCCTTCAGTACGTTTCTAATTCGGTGTTCTTAACGAATTTCAGGATTAGTTTGGATGCTGACGCTTTAATATGTTTAAGCTCTAGAATCGTCTGTCTTACATAGATGTTGAAACCTTTGCCGGCCTAATGCTTCAGTTGTTCCTGTCTTTTCGAGGTAAAATTTTAGAGGGAAATCACCAATGATCAGGCTCGTGAAGATCGAAGAAGATTTTCTTAGATCAAACAGTTGATTCTTATTATTTGGAGCAGAGTTGATCAATTTGTTTTCTGTTTCATTCTCACTTCAATTAAGACTTAAAGCTATATGTATCTACAGCTTTCAGATAGGCTTGGCGATCGGTACATATGTACATATGTATATGGATGTTTGCGCTCATCAGGCCCTTATCTAGTCCAAGCCGCAAAGATCGATGGTGTGCATTTTCGCATGAAATATTGATGCGGATGCTACTAAGATTCTAGAGAGGTTTGTTTTCGGTTCACGAACGCCAACCTCTACCTCTTTGCTAGTTTTAGCTCAGTCCATGTTCTAGACAACAGAGGATTCATTTTTAAAATTAGGCCCACCGAAGTTCTATTCCCTGCTGCTCGGAAATAGCATCCTGAATGGTCGCTCATCGTATAAACAGTTATGCTGTCTGTTGGCTTGTTTACAGATTGTTCGGTTAAGTCATAGTTTTTCAATTGATGCGATATACCTACTCAGTCGGTGCGCAGTAATAATTGCAATTACTACATGCATGGGTGTTAGCTCCAGCAGCGCTTTAATTAAAGCGGCTGGGTATGCAATTTTTGCAGTTATTAGATACATACCTAACCCATGTTATACAGATGTCTTTTGTAGTTCTTGTGCATGATAATTACTCTGAAAATTTTTGGATTCAATTTTCGACCAATCAAAATTAATCCTTTTATGTCACATGTATCAGGATATCCAATCAACATTTGATTATACTGATAACTACCCCGGAATGTTATCACCCGGCGATGACACCTCGGCTGTCACCTGACTTAATGTCATATCGCTGCTTATGTAAAACTTTTGACAGTTTCAAATTTAATTTTCGAAATGTCACGATTTGGAGAACTAAATAGTGAAAATATCGATAAAGTGGAAACAAATTCAGCAACTTCTGCAAGCTCATTTAGTTTCTCAAATTGTACTTTCAATAATTGTTCTTTTAATAAATAAATGTTAACGTTAATTTAAAAAGCCAAAAATTTTCTGACCAAATATCCCACGGACAGAGATAAATCCTCATAATTTTATTAGTTTCCTCGAGCACGTTTCTTTAGGTAACATCCTTCCGCCTACGGCGTCGGGATGTTACCAAGCAACGTGCTCTCGGAAAGTAATAAAATTATTTCGTGATTATCACTGTCCTAGGGATATTACTACTGATAATCTACCTCAGATTTTTCTTACAAAAAGTATGCAGATTTTTAGTTCTTTTCCTCGATGCTTTTACCAGCAAAGTCTTATCAGTCTCTTGTGTAGTTTTATTTTTAAAAATTTCTTACCAAATTTAAAGCATTTCTTACAGCTTATTTGCATTCTAATCTTCTGTTATTCCAGAATATTCAGAAGCCCAGACCAGTGCGACTACAGTCAGCTATTGTCTAGGAGTTCTATCACAGCCACAGTTAGTGTCCTGTTTATGACTATCAAAAGGTTGCTGGTGATGGAACAGGGTGTTTTGTCTATCCCATCTATCTCCCTATCTAGTATGAGACAACGATTGGTATAGCTGCGGCACCATAAAGTGAGGCAAGTTTAACGCACAATTTCAATAATTTTTTGCTAATGTAAGGTTCTTTTATAATTATTACTGTCATGTGTCATCTATCCTATTTACTTTTTCAAAATTAGTTTGTCTTTGACGAAAAAAAAAAACAAACATTGTGGAGTTAAATTTTAAAGTTCTCGAATTAGATCTAAGTAGTACTATTTATATTCTAGCAATACAATACACTTATCCTATAGAGAGAACATCTGGAAGTTAGTATTAAATGCAGTTGTGAATCAATGATAATAATAATAATAATTTATTGTCTAACAGTAGCTGCAATAACATTTCACCAATCATTATAATGAAGGTCAGCAGAACGATGCACAGTAGCTAGGGGAGCGGTAAGGATATTAGATCTGGAGAGAGGAAGAGAGAAGGAACGTGACGTAAAACGAGGGACACGAAAGTTAAGGGAAGAGAGAAGAGGTGGGCAATCAATGACTCCATGGACCAACTTCCTTATAAATCGTGCACCTTGACATTCACGGCAAACACCAAGAGACGTCATATAGTACCTATGGAGTAGTGATATGTAGTCGATTCCGCGTTCCGGATACACTGCATCAGCTTTGTAGGATACATATTTAAGATGGAACGTTGTACTTTTTCAATTGAGAAATGAAGATATATGTAGGTAGTGTGGTGACCAGACTTACTCCAATTTAATCACAACGATGGTAAAAAGTAATGTTTTAGAGGCAGACAAGGAAAGACTAGTAATATGTGGAGAAAAACTCATAGCAGAATCAAAAAGTATCCCAAGTTCATCGAAGATTCTTTAATGGTTTGCCATTTATACTATATTCAGAAGAGGTGTGAACGGATTTCCGAGTATAAGAAACAAAACAGCATTTGCTAATATTCAATTTTAATCTATTTATAGTACACCAGTCGATAATGTATTGGATATTGCCTGTAGGTTTAGAACGTCATTCCAACTTGTTATAGACCTATAGATTTTAAGATCGTCCGCATACGCCAGTACAGGACATGATAAAATAGTAAAGGGCCTAAGCTTGAACCCTGTGGCACACCTGAAGATGGAAAGCAGCTAAACGGTTTATAGTCATTATGCTGAACGTAATTGCATCTATCAATTAAATAGGAGTCGATTAATTGCACAAAGGACGAGCTTAAACCAAAGTCAGAAAGCTTCTGAATTAAAATGGCATTATCAACAGTATCAAACGCGTTACTAAAATCAATTTACACAACGTCAACTTGTCCTTGTTTATCTAAGTCTTGGCAGATGTACTGGCAAATCGTTACAAGGTTGGTGACTGTTGTACGTCCGCGTACGAAACCATGTTGGTTAACGAACACACACAAACTCTCTTGAACACTGTGCAAATTCTAGTTCGTTTCCATAAATGAGGGAAGGCAGATGGTTTTATTGATAAATTAATTATCGTAGTTAAAGGTTTGGCGAAAACCGCTCCAAGTTTACGTAAGATAAAACACGGTATGCAGTCTTCTCCAGCTACTGCATTGTCTGATAATGATACTAAAGACTTCAAATCTAATTCTATCCGTTCTTAAACGTTTAAACGCTTGCAGGTGGTTACTGTGGTAAACGTAGAATTATAAAATATTTATATATCTAATATGTACATACTAATTGATCTTTTTGGTAGATAATGGAAAGTTTTTTTAAAACAAAAAATCACAATAGTTGTGCAAACATACACAATGTGGGGGCGCATAATCTAAAGTGTGTTGGCGAAGCTAAATGTCAGTACTTCCTACGTAGATGTTACAGTACCGAACGAACAAATATGTGGGTGTATGATTAAATTACTTTCGGAAGAACTACGGATGTATTAACACTAGTTTGTTTGTCAGTGATTTACGCAAACATGTACTAGCTACTGTAATTATTAATTTTTTCTTTTTATTGAAATAGTGTAGCACTTATCACGGTTCTCTTCATTGCATAATTTCCTTAATTTTCAGTTTGGGAACAATCGTTGTCGAAAATAAATCATTGAATTGTGAAGTTAGTCACGTTGACCTGTTTAAATGGATGTCTCTAATGAGATCATTCGATATGTTAAAGGTTAATGTTCCTCTCTTGATTGTCAAAAGCATTTGCAATTAGGATATTTGAGGAGGCTTAGGAAAACTAAGTCAACCAGTAAATCTTCAGGTATGATTTGATTCGAACACTGGGTACGGATCAGGGTTTTGAGTCATCACCTTGACACCACGGCCTATTGTATAATTCCGTACCTAGCGAGTTTCTTTTCATGAAGAATTTACTAGGTTTAATAGTCTGTATGGTAAATCTCTTTGCGGTAGATCTGTTACTTGGTTAGTTCGTTTCAAAAATGACAGTCCCCTTGTACTAATGCAGCGCATTCAAATACAATGTGAGGAGGGGGGCTGTTTCCTCCTTCTCATTGCATAATCTGCAGGTAGGTTCGTCTTTGAAGATTCCAATTCGATGCAGATATTCCCTTAGACAGCCGTGTAATGTTAGTAGACTCGTCACTCTTCTAAGCTGTACTCGATTAAGAGCCAGGACATCCGCTGCTAATTGCTGGGATGGCTGTCCCATCATCCGTTTGCTGTGTAACTGCCTATTTCAACGTTGTTTCAGTGTAGCTGGTGTGCTTTTGAAAACCACTCAGCTACGGCACCACGTATTGCAGTCTTAGTTATTGCCAGACCCGCTTCTGGTCTAGTGAATTGAGTTGCAGAGCTTTTTCTTGCCAGCTTGTTTGCTACTTCATTGCCTGGTATGCCATTGTGCCCCGGCACCCACGCCAAAATATCTTTGTTGTGTTTTGCCAGAGTTTTTAGGTTTTTCTGGCAGCCCAAGCTAGCTTTGAGATTATCTGATAAGCTGCTAGTGTTTTTAGGGCTGCCTGACTATCCCATAGGATATAAATCAGTTGACCACTTGGTTGTTTTTCCAATGCCCTTCGGGCACACATGGGGGGAGGAGGAGGTTTAGCATGGTCTCCATAGCAGCTGTTGGCGTGCTTATTGCGGCACCAGTAATACACAGACTAGCTAGCCTTTGAATCTTTGCAAGTTTTGTAATTTTGTAATTGCTGTAATTGTACTGTTTAGTTATGAAGTGTTGATGCACTTAGGCCAACTAACTTCCTTCTTCTCGTAAAGGGCACCAGTGTTACTTTCGCAGGATTAACTCTTAAGATTTCCTGTCTACATCACCCTTCTGTATGAGTATGAGTATTGAAATATCATCTGCATACCCCTGGGTATAGTGGCCCTCATTGTTTAAGGTTACAAGCAGTTCGTCGATTACTTACGAGTAGGTTTCATAGTAGGGGTGACAGAATTTCTCCCTGAGGGCATCCTCTGCGTATCGCCACCTGCATTGTTTCACCTGCTAATGATGTTTCAATGAGTCGTCCTTGCAGGCTGGCCTTGATACACTTGATATACTTAGTGTTTTCCACACCACGATTGCTGGCGGCTCTTATTATTGATTTAAAGGAAGTATTATCAAATGCTCCCTCTATGTCCAGGACCGCTACTAGAGTAATCTCCTGATTGTTGTGTAGCTGCTTCTATTCGCGGTACAAGTTGGTGTAGGGCACTATCACAAGATCTTCCCGACTGGTAATCATCTTGATTAGGGTGTAGTGGCCTCTGTAGTAGTGAGGTTTCCTTAATATATTTTCCATAGCTTTTAGATTCAATGAAAGTAGGGTTATGGGCCTAATTCGTATGGAAATGTTCAAATGTGCATTGAAAGTAGAAATGTCAGTACCAAAGATTTTTTAGCCATCTTGAGCTATGTGTGTACTCTAATTCTTGTGGCTTTACAAAGTGTATTTAAAAGGTTTTGAATTTCTTCTAAATATGTGTTGTATGTTTACTGTATTAAAGTATTATAAATATCTTACTTTATTAAAATATTATTAGATTGAAGATTATCATAAAGTCAGGGAAATATTTTAAATTATTATAACTTCTTAACAAATTAAGTTAATAACACAAAATATACAAAATCTAATTGCTTAAGGAATGTGATTTTACTGTATCAATGGGAAACAAAAGCGTTTTCATTACAATTGTCAGTTGTTGTTCATTCAGTTTAAAGTTTTATTTTGAAATTAAAACTGAAGTAACGTAAATGTAGAGTTCTTTGAATGGCGGAGTCAATAATCAAAATTGCAGAAATCGTTCAAGAAGGCCTTCATGACAAGAAAGTCATCGTTCGATGCGGTTTTGCAGCTGATTTTATCGTTGCTTCGTATTTCTACGAAGAAATACAGAATGCGAAACCGAATCTGTAACTGTAAACGATGAACGATACTTGCAAATGTTAAGAGATTATGTTATTCCATAGCTGCAAATGGAAAACTCATTTTTGAGGCAGAATGAAGCACCCTAGCACAGTAAGTAAAAGAGAAAGTGGAACCTTCTCTGATTTAGGTTAAGTGTAAGTTTATGCAATTATTACGACGTATTTAATCGCAGCTTTAACACGAAAGCACATGATACTCTATTTTGTTAGGACTTAATGACATCTCGTTGCGTCGTAAACAAGTCATCCGGGGGTTTATCGCAATTTTAAGGCGTGTCAAGCTGTCGGTATACAGTAGAATAGTATTTGTTGTACATGGCGAAAAATGTTTTCATATAATATTAATTACTTGAAAGTTAGGTATCTATACAGATTATTCTACCTAACAGGTTTGGGATACATTATTGCCTTCCCATTAATGATATAAAAAATGCATTGATCAAATTTGTACCAGGTAACAAGAGCCCGCTCTTAGAGATATTATAATACATGATATCGAAGGCTTCCACGGCCCGAGTCTCTATAATGAGGGCGAAGGTCGAGTTACCGTGACCTTCTGACGCCCCTCACCTACCAGAAGGTTTTCGCCTCTAGCGTGGTTTACACGTCGAGTTACCGTGACCTTCTGGTACCCACCCAGTTAACCTCTTTGCTCCTGAAGAAGCCGCTTACATTAGTGGCGAAACGTCGAGTTTATTGTATATCTTGTGCATTTTATTTTTTATTTTGTACTGTATATATTTTACTAACCATGACACGGTCAACACCCGGAAACCCTCATAATATTATAATAATATATTATAGTGTTTAAGTTGCTGTCTAATAACCGCAGACACAAAGTAAACCCGTTGATCAGGACCAAAATTACTTACCGGCTTATTTCTCTTTGGTTGAAAACTAATTTTGGAAACTCTTAAACATCTCAAGGAGGGCAGGTTCGTATACGACTCAATCTTACCCACAGACACAGAAAAAAAGAATAAATTCCTAAATACAAGGTAACAATTGAAAAAAAATCTTTATTAATACAAATTAATATAATGTTGATTAATAAACCTTTATTTTGTTGAATTTTTTTCTTTAAAACGAAAATTAAACTACTACTAAATGGAACAAAATTGATCAAACACTTTAATTTAAAATCGAGGAAAAAAATAAGGTTCATAAAAATGGCAATTTTAACTAATGTTCAATATATGGCGCTCGACCAATTAAAATTAAATCAGTTCGTTGACCTATTTATTATATAGGTAATTAATCGCGAACACAAAAGAAAATAAAATTATCTTCCTAGGTCAACACAAAAAAAAAAATACAAGTCCCTTAAGATTTTCTCGGGGTCAGTATTATAAAAATCAGTTCACAAAGAATAAAAGATTTGATACATAGGTAATTAGAACGACCTTTCTATCTGGTCCTTATGTGACGTTCATTAACTAACCTTAATTCGTCGATACTGGTGATTGAGTGTCTCAGAAATTCAGGTACAGTGGGTTTCCTCGGATCTGGAATCGGTATGATGGATCTTTGTAGGTTACTGGTGCTGGGATGTCTTGGAATTTTCTGGATAATGGTTTTTTTCTCTCGGAAATTAGGAATTCGTGATATTCTCAATTGGTAGAGTAGAATTTATGGTGTTGATATAAAACTTCTATTCTCGTAAAACACTTTAATGGGTGTAGGTTAATTAAACCACTTGACGTCTGATTTTTTTTCAGGCTATGTTACCTTTATTATTTTTCGAGGTTAAGTTTTATTTAACTTTTTATACGAATCTGAGAAAATTCGAGCGCGGTGATTGCTTCGAAGTTTGGGACGAGAATGCTCTTTTTTTGTTGCAACATCATTCAACTTTTCCACAAAACTCCACGTTCTATTGGTGGAATTGCAACGGCGTTACATAAACAAAAGCGAATCGAAACATCATTGTCAAGAATCATGAAATAAAATTCAAAACCCATTTTTGCATTGTACAATATTTAAGAACTTTTACTGGTAAATTTTGGTACATTAAATCGCCTTCTTTCAGGTTCTGTCTTTTGAAAGGGCACTAGGAAATCGAAAATTGCCAAAAGGGCACTAGAAAATCCAAAATGACGGAAAGTTCAAAAATTGCCAAAAGGGCACCAGCAAATCCAAAATGGCGGAAAATTCAAAAATTGCCAAAAGGGCACTAGAAGTAGTGGGGGTAAGAAAATAAAGATGACGAAGCAATTCAAGATGGCGGCACATCACCCTGTATGCTGTTACGTATTTATCAAACACCTGTATAGGAATCACGCTCACAGCGGCCAAACCGGAAGTGAAAGTTGTGGGCGTGGCCTCCAATGTTAATCTTATGGAACTTTTGGCGTCGAAACGGCATAGCTTAACTACTACTGATTTACAGTACTCATCCTTTCTTTTCAATATCGGCAAACACATTTAAACGTCAGCATTTGACAAATGGTGTCGATTTCCAAATCACTTTACGTTTAGTCATGAACTTGTTAAGAGAAAAATCTGATAATTAGTGGAACTTGCTTCAACTTTATTTAAATAGAAGATGTAACACATTTGGACAAAAATAAAGAAAAATTGTAATCTCTTTACGATAATCTGTATCCTTTATTATTTTTTAAGTATTAACGATGTATTTTAGTTATTAAGATCTTTTCGGTTACTGTTTCGTGATTCCGTAGTATTCTGATTAAATACATTATCCTAATGTTATGCATGCGAAACCTTCATATGTCAATAGTAATTGTGAATTCCGTAATGAAACCAATTATAACTACAAGCTGTCTTTTTGATTCTCGGAAATTCATTTCACGACCGGCTTATTATATTACGAATT